>OVBA01007909.1:0-13557 GCA_900406435.1 Lepidium aucheri | reverse complement strand
CTCTCCTCCATTGGATTTTACGGTATACATATATATATATATATATATATATATATATATTTAGATGGCTTTTCTTACATCAGATCTAGTCCCTAGTTTAATAATATGCTCAAAATAAGAAATAATACCTAAATTGTTTTTCGTCGGGTGGTTAGAATGATCCAGTTAATGACTTGACACCAAGGTTTGATTTCTATTCACTGTATTATGATAACTAAAAAAGATTTTAGAGATGAGATTTATATTATGAATCGGGCTTTATCAATCCAATATTGACAAAAAAAGATAATAATAATAATAATAAGATTATATATTTATTTAAACCTATAAAGATACCTAAAATAGAGCATATGCATAAGTCCAACTCCTATCTATTTGTATTTCATTATCTAGTTATTGCATAAAAATGAAGGAAAAAATAAAAAGAATTTATTTTTATTGAGGTATTGACACGTTTTGATTATGTAAAGAAACAGTCTAATTAATGAATATAAATTGTGTGTTTGTGAAAATGAGAGTAAGAAAATGATAGGTTTCAAAAGATTTTTTTTTTTTGTTGTTGCTTTGTTTGTTTGCCGACAAGTTCTTTCTATGACAGCTACTTCACGATCATTCAATATGCATTAACCGGATCTAGAGTAACAAACAAATTACAATGCTTTTGTGTAGAGAAAACATAAAGACTACTTACTTTATTTTATCTTATACTATTATTTTGAAGGTTTTTTTTTTCATCTAACGTTTATTTTCAACCGTACTCATTCATTTTACTAATATAATCGACAAAAGTCCAATCTATAGTCAAATTATTTCCACTCGAGCTAATGGGATTTGAATCCCCACCTAGTATCAAACTATATCATAGGCAAATCAACTGGGTCACCTGCTTCTTGGCTTTCATGTAACATTTTAATTGTCCTATTCTATCTTTTAATATTTATGAAATGTCATTATATTTTTCAATAATATAAAATCACTCCAATATGTTATAAGAATTTGATATTAATAAATGTGTACTTTTATATATTTTATTATATAACCCGTCAAATATTTGTTTCAATTTTTTATCTAAAATCTGTCTGAAATTCATCTGAAATTTATGATGAATTTTTTAATCAGAAATCCGTTGAAAATTTGGACGGATTTTAATTTCCAAAAATTTAGAATTGATAGATTCATCAAAAATCTGCTAAATATGGATGCAAAATCTGAAATAAATAATATACTCATCGGATAACAGTATTGAAAAATATAAAGTTATTGGAGTTTTTTTTGGAATTATGGGTTTCCAACTCAAAACCAATTGGTAATGAGTGAAAATGTCCTTATCTTATATATAGTACTCAAGTCCCATTTAAATTTTCGATGTGGGATCTTTTCACACTTCCCAGATTAATCGAGTCTCTTTCGATATACCGGATCGGTTCAGGTGAGACAAATATGTTCAGGCTCTGATACCATGTAGAATTATAGGCTTCAACTCCAATTGGTAATGAGTAGAGAGACCCTTATCTTATATATGTACTTAAATCCCATCTAAATTTTCGATATGGGATCTTTTCAAATTTTTCGACCCAAAAAATAGTAAAGTTATTGCAGTCTTTGTTTTAACTAAGTTATTGGAGTTAAATAGTAGAAAACCATAATATTTGAATTTTGTCGTTTTGATCTTGGTGTTAGAATCTTTTCGAGTTTCACGAGATGATGGATCTTTGTAATCAAGAACTTGTTGACTTCACATCGATTTTTATCATCCCGAACTGACTTCTTACTTTAACTTCAGTGTTTTCATGGACTCAGCTCATACATATATGAGATTGGATATTAGCATAATAACAATATTACATTAGAGAGGTTTCGTGTGTAAGTTTTGTCCTATAAGAAGACCGAACATTTTGATTATGTTTGATCAAAGTTGTTGATTCATATCACATTAAGACTCTAACATCAGGTTTGATATGTTCAATAAATCAAACATGCATAATTGTATATAAAAACATAGCTGCTCGAAACAATAATTAACTTATATTGGCAAGAAATAAGAAAACCAAAGAGAGTTTCTTAATAGTTTCTTAACAATTGGCAAATATTCATAATAAGTCTGTTTGTAACCAGCAGTTAAATACTTGTAAATAATTTCAGACACATGTTTCAACCAGTGAATACCAGATAATACTCATTTCAACTCTTGTTTCAAAAGAAATTATAAATAAACAGATACTAATACAACAACCCGTTAAATGCTACTAATCAAACTTATAAGATTAGATAATTATCTAAAATAAAAAATAAAACAAAAAATTTATGTTATTGTTTGATATCACATAAAGATTATTTTAACAAGTAAATAATTTTTTCACTTCAAAATAAAAAAGTTTTAAGTTATATTGTTTGCCTTGGTTAATTTATTTCCCACTCTACCTAACTTCTTCTCATGGTATCTAATACTATGAAAATGAAATCATGATGATGGTGCTTGTTAATTTTTACTCATGTGACATGTCTCACACAACTTTTCTTTTAACTTTGCTTGCTGACTCATATTTCACTTGGCCCCTCCTTAGACATTTTGTTCAACCTATACATCAACAAAATTTTTTTGTAGAAAATTATCTTTTTGTGCTAAATCATCAATTAATAAAAAAAAATTGTCAATTTTAAACCATAATTGGCCGGTCCATTAGCCAAATTCCTACGTAATGTAGACAATAGAGCTCAAATCCTTAGTTATGTAATAATGTATGCTTTTAGTGGACTTACACATCTACCACTAGACTAATCTCATTTTTTTTTTGTCAACTAGCCTAGTGGCTTTTAATTCCCCTCTTATACTGTAGGTAGGGGGTTCGATCCCTGGTGCCTTGAGGATTTGTAAAGTGATAACACCACTGGGCCACCTGTCCTCGGCAGACTAATCTCATTTAACATCAATTTATAAATCTTATGGTATCAATAATTTTGTGCATTATTAAATGTACTAAATCATGATCAATTGATGGAAACTTGATGTAAGTCTTATCTATGTTATCAAGTAAAAACGATCCTTATCTTCAACGCACTCGCTATCCTCCACCATTCTTTTATGGTTCCAAGTGCTCACCTTACAATAGGCCCCCTTACAATATGCAACATTTAGATATATATAGATGCTTTGTAAACATCTTAAAAAGAATAAATACGAGAGAATACTTTCAGTGTTTGATATTCCATCTTCTATATGGATAAATACATAAAAAATTCAAAAAATTATATAGAAAATGTTTTCTAATAAATAGTAATAATAATTCATTTTTCTAGTACCACAGTTTCTAAAATCTACAAAATTCTCTCACGGAAATTTCAACTGAGTTAAATCGGTCGTTTTTCATAATCTGGTAAAAATTCGTAAAAATTTTGACTATTTTATTTTACTAGAAAAATATTCTTTCGTATATTTTTTCTGTCAATAATTGGATCAACAACACTAAATCAATAATATAAATCCTAAATCTTGTAACACATAATTACATATTTACATAAAAAATTGCATATTTGCGCATTAATCACTTGACCAGTTCATTTTTCTTTTGCTCTCAAAAGGTTTTATTTATTTTGATAAGAGTACAATAGTTATGTTACGTGATACAAGAGAGGTTTCAAAAAGGCAAGTGGCTTTTACCCTAGTGTTAGATGGTAAGTCTACTAAATGCAGACGCACTTGCATATTTTGGGATCGAGTTTTCCCACCTGCATTATACAGGAACTTGACTAATGGAACGGCCAGTTGTGGCCCAATATTAACAAAAAAAAAATTCCAAAAAGCTTGGAAATATGCTAATTAAAGTATTGGTTAGCCAGTTATTGAACGACACTTACATTGCCCAAGTCGATGTATTGAGGATAAGATGTCAATCAAATGGTAATTGAAATATTTCATTCCCTTAATATGTGGAGATAGTTAAGTATTAATACATAAAATCAATTTTATTTTTATGAAAAGAATTGCTTAGTGCATCGGAATAATATGTTTTATCCATAAAATTTTGACGATTCCAAGCTCATTCATGGGTAATTAAGTATCTTTTATCTTATTTTTGATTCCTAGTGTCTTTAATTATGGAACATAATGTTTAATTGTTTACCCGTATTTTAAAATTTAATGTTGGTTTTTTGTAGAATTTTGTTGTTCATTTTTTTTGTCAATGTTGGATTGACAAAATTTGATTCATAGGTTCGGTATCTTTAAATTTCTAAACAATTTTATATAAAAATTATGCGACTCATTGAAATTGAACTCCAATAATATAATTAGAGTAACAGTTTTATTTTTTATTTTTTTTTTGTTGAGAAATAAAAGACAATGATGGTAATATTATTATTAGTTTTTTTTGAAAAAAAAACTATTAACTCAGGAGTTTCAGACCCTATGAGAGGGGACTGGACTATTTTTCTGGAAGTGGTAATGCCCACGGATAGACTCTTATTGTCGGTTCTACAAATGGGTAGTAAGCATATATCAATATCCGTGTAAGGACCGAGATTTACCGGATAAGCTCGACATGCACATAAACTTTAATTTTCATCTAGAATAGTGTCTGTGTGTGTCTGGAGTAGTATCCGTTAACCCTCGGATGATCAAATTAATTGTGAAGTAGTTTTAAGTGCTAGGGACCGGAACCCACTATGAGAGACGTCCGGTCCGGTTCTTACCACCAGACCACAATCATTCGGTCCGGAGAAAAAAAACAATAGTCATTTCTAATCATTTTTGTTATATATTCAGGGTAGCTAATAGCCACATGTATGAGCAGCTCTCTCATTTGTTGGAACCTTGGATGTATTAATAACAATAATTATTTATTATGGTGTGTAGGTCTCCACAATAATAAATAATGTAGGTCCAAATAGTTATGAATCTACATACATGCTTGCAGGCTTCTTCTGTACATTAGACTAACAAATTGGAAGTACATTAGACCCCATGATGGGCTATAAACCCTAGTTGTTACTCATTGGACCATAGACAATTTATATTTGTTGAAACATGACTTTTTACCAACTTTTCCTAGCTTTTTCATCTACTATTTATTGGAATCTAAGTTCAAATATAGTTCATCTTATATGTTTCTTATTCAAAACAGAATTATAAACCATGTTCAGATATAAAATTCGTGCAATTGTCTTGATGTTCAAATAACTTGTTCTATTCTATTTAATAATTCAGCTAATTAAGTAATTTAATGTTTTTAACAAAATTTCCAATTACTTTCAAAATTATGAAAATGAAACTTTTAAAACTCTTCCTTTAATTAGAAAAACATGTAACTGATTTTTTAATGCCATTTACTCTGCAATTTTAATTAAAATCAACTGTTTATGTCAATTTCCTTTAATATTGAACTATTCTTTTTACAAATACTAACAAATCTCTATTCAATATCTTAGCATATGTATTTAAAATATATAAAGAAGATAAATGAATTTAACCTAAATTATATCTTCTAAGAAGTTAATTTACTAGCAAGTTGTTTTTACTCCAGTGGCTGGTGGTAAATCCACTAAAGGCAGGTGCACATGCATAATCAGGGATCGAGTCTCACCACCTACGAAATTTATGTAGGAATTTGGCTAATGAGCCCGGCATTTGTGACCCATATTGATACTGCCGTTGACAAAAAAATAGAAATGAATTTACTATCTTCCTTTTTCAAAGTAGGTAATTTTTTATCTTATATATATAATTTCCATATATGTTTTTGTAGTAGAAAAAAGAAAGGTTAATGGTCAATATGCTTGTGTTCATGAGCTTCAAAGATTTTATTAATCTAATAATGTAAAGATAGAAACTCTTAATCCAAAATCTTATAGAAGTAAAAAATTTGTGCAAGTTTGGAATATCGTTTTTGTTTCAGTACTGAAAAATTTCGATTTATTTATTAATATGTAGTTTTAGAAAAACAAAATCAATTTTTTAAAACATAATATAATATATTAGATTCTATGTTGTAGTAATGAATACATATGAATATATACTGGAATAATTTGCTGGAATTTATCACTTGATATGATCCTCAAATTTCCCCATATAATAGGCTTGTAGTTACAACGTTTGGCTAACCAATTGTTTGTAAAAGATCTAAAAAACTTTTAGTCTGTGATTGAAAGAAAGCTAATTCGAATCTCACTATACGAATTCCAAAATATAACCTGCCTGAATTATAATCCAAATGACTCTCAAAAAGATGAAATAAGAATCTTGATAGACAAAGAATGAACATATATCGAGCTGAAACTTATATTACATCAATGAAATATTGATTGTTTGAAATATATATATATATAGTTATATAGGTATAATGATATATATTATTATATACTAGTAAAATTTTCTTAACAGTTATAACCTAACCATAAAATATGATTTTTTTCCATAATTACGATGTAGATAAAAATTTTATGCATAAACCATGGATAAAGATTTTTTTTTTCTATACAGTATCGTTATTTGCCAAAAAAGTCTACACTCACATAAAACATAATTCAAGCCTGGTAAATTCTTCCTAGAGTCGTTAAAAAAACTCGACGAAGATGTCAATGGTTTATTTACCACATAAGCTTATCAAACCTTTGTAATGAGCTCAAAATAACTCTATTTAACTGTATGATTATTATGTTACTGTGTAAAAAAGCGAGAATAAATTCTAAATAATGTAATTTTTAACCTAGTTCATAATACAAGGTAACCCAAAAAGAACTTGGCCAAAAAAGTCATAATTTTTTTGACATAAAAATTTATTTATCAATAACAAAGATTTATAATTGTACTTTAAGATATAATCTCTTCAGTGTTTAGTTTTACTTTTAACGATGAAAAAACGTAAGATGACGAAAGCTTAAGACAGGCAACAGAGTTCGTAGGTTACGTGTCAATGTTTGATTGGTTTAAAGTACAATAGTTTCTGATGTGTTGCTGAGTTAATGAAACAGTCTTACGTACATCACGTGACTCTACTCACACGTGTCTATTTATTACTGCCTTTTGAGTTCGATAATTATTTATTTATTTATTTATTAAAGAATAATATAGTTATAGATTATTTATAATAGTGCCTCCGTAGCATAGTGGTATTGCGTTCGCTTCGTAAGCGAAAGGCCGTGAGTTCGATCCTCGCCGGGTGCTATTACCATTATGTTTATTTTATTATATTTCTATGGGCCAAACAGCTCTTAACCATGGGCCCAACAGCTCTTTTATTTTAATAATGGGCCAAATTTTGTACTCAATGTTTAAGGCCCATAACTAATGAACACGTTTTCTCTTTTCCTCTCTGTTTCGTCTTTGTTCGATCATCAACATCTCTTTCCCGGTGAAAATTTTTGTTCTTTTCCGATTCGATTGCTCGATCTTTCCCCGTGAAAAAATTGATTTACGATTCGTTTGGTCGATCTTCAGGATCTGATCTAGCTTTTATAGGTATGTACTCGTTGATCTTGTGTTTGGACTTCTTATTTTGGCTAATTTTGGCCTACCAGTTGTTCGATCAAATGCTTCACAGAAATCTAATTTTGTTAACACAGTTCATACCTTGCCATGCATTTGTTTTCTGATCTTAATACTCAACTTTTCGAATGCTTAACGTAATTCTTAGTGCTTTTACAAAGTTTTTAACTTTAAGTGTTTGTTTGTGTTTTTTTGTGTTAGAATTGCCTTTAAAGTGTCTAATTTTACAGTAGAAAGATCACAGATTCTACGTAAAGTTTTATATCTTTTAGGCACAATCCAGTCTTTATTCGTTGAAGACATACCAGATAAATTGTATATGCTCTTTATGTCTTTGAACAAATATTTGAATTGCTGTTTGGTTAACAACAGGGATCTGTTAATCTCTACAAAAGATGATAATTGAAAGAGCTCGAGTTCCGTTGAGCCGGTGGCAACAAGCAGCTGTGGCGGTTGGATCTGCTCTCGGTGCGTTGGTTGATCCTCGTAGAGCGGATCTAATCGCAGCTCTAGGTGAAACCACTGGGAAACAGTCTTTTGAAATGGTTCTTGGAAGGATGAAGAAGAGTGAAGAAGGAAGAGTGAGTTTTTTCTTTTAAGCTTCTCTCTTCTCTTATCGATTTGATTTAATGGCTAAACTCTGAATACAAAAAACAAAAAGTTTTAAGCTTTAGATATGCTTTAGTGTTTCGAGAATTAGAGTTTTGCTTTGTTGGTTTGGTTTTTGATATTTGGTGGTTTCTTTACTTTGAAGGCTATATTATTGGAGCGACCTCGTGTTGTGTCAGAGCAAGTAGGTCATGCTTGGGATCTACCAGACAATACATTTGGAGCTGCGTACGCAAGATTCATGGGATCTAGAAACTTCTCACCTGATGATCGTCCGCCCGTAAGGTTCATGGAGACAGATGAATTGGCTTATGTAGCAACACGGGCACGCGAAGTTCATGACTTATGGCACACTCTCTTTGGCCTTCCTACGAATCTACTAGGCGAGTCAGCTCTCAAAGTCATTGAGTTTGAGCAAATGTATCTTCCAATGTGTATGCTTTCAGTGATTGGAGGTACTGTGAGGTTTAATGAGAAGCAAAGATCAGTGTTCTTGAAACATTACCTTCCTTGGGCTGTTCGAGCAGGAAGGCAATGTACAGACCTAATGTCTGTGTACTATGAGCGTCACTTTAATGAAGACTTAGAGCAAGTTCGAAGAAAATGGGGAATTATTCCTGCTCCTGAACTTCCTAAATGATGTTTTTTTGTTGTTGTCAAACTTTAAGAAGACCAATCTACTTTACTTATCTTCTTTGCTCTGATTGGTAATGTGTAAAGGATTGGGTTACTTGGTGATGCTCAGGAGTTGTAATTGCATTTATGGTTAAAAACAGAGAAGTTTTCTAAACATTTTTTGCAGAATATTACAAGATAATAGTTGAGATAAGGAGACAAAGGAACTGACTTCTTATCATTAAACGGCTCACATCAAACTGTTTTTAGTGAGAATGCAAACAGAGACATTTGATAAGCATTTGAATTAAATTTACTTCCCACCAGTGAAGAGATAATCCAAAGACGATCCACCTCCAGGAGCTGCATGAACTTTGGTCGAAGGGCGGTCCTGCAGAGACAAAGCAAAAGTTCATTACAAATGTTTTCATTTACAGGTAATCAAGTGTAATGGAGACAATACTAGTACATACAGTGAGGAAGTTGCCAGTGTTCTGTCCTTCAGCTCGGGCATAGTTGTTAACTGGAGTCTTAATACCAGCAGGAATCTGTTTGTTGTGTTCTGCTGGCTCGACTGTAGTTGTAGCTGTTGTGAGTGCAGTTGCAGCTGCTACAGGTGGTGCATTGCTGTTGTTAGCCTCAGCAGGAGCAGGAGCTGGAACTGGCTTAGGAGCAGGAGCATCAGCACCACCAAAGAGATAATTCAATGAGCTTTGACCTCCACCACAGCTATTTCCACGACCCATTGTATAAACTGAGAATACAAAAGCCCGGAATCATAACAAGATAGATTTAGCATCAATGCTTCACACTTTCTGCATAACATATGCATCAAGAGGAAAAAACCTAGTTTTGCAGCCAACTTAAACACAAACGAAGAAAGGTAAAACATCTGAACAAAGTGTGATAAACAATCTGATCTAAATCCAAAGAAATCGAATCACCATTCCATAATTCCTGGAGTCTTAACTCTCCTAAAATTGAGGATGAAACACCATAATCTCCTCAAAATTGAGGATCATAATCGAAGAGCCAAACCAGATAAATCCACATGCTAACCTTTTCTAAGACAATAACAAGAGATCTGGAGAATTTTAGGGTTTGAGAAACACACCTTTGATGAAATTCGCGATCAGATCTAAAAGAGGAAACGGAAGGAGAAGAAGATGCAAACACAGACCAAGTCTCAGAACCGACTTATTGAGTCATTACTCATAAGCGAGCCACTCTATATATATAGCTCAGACCGGTTTTGCTATTGATCCGGTTTAATTGATCGGTTAACCAACAAAACAAACGATTTTAACTTTTTCTCATTCCAAAAAAATCACAACTTTCACCTAAAAGATCTTAATCCAAGGAACTTTATGTAATTTTGGGTAATTGATTTGGATTTGGAGTGGAAAAAAACAAGAATTATTCAATTAGTAACAGTGAAATTATTGTAATTATTGTGCTTTAAGAAATTTTTGTGGGCCATTGTTATCTAAGAACCAGTCTTTTGCCATAGCATTTTAAAATTTTGAACTTTAGATATTTTGGAATCTTTGAAGAAAACAAAAATAGAAGCTTTTTGACTTTAGCGGTTGAAGTCTCATGTAGCAGAAGCTACTAGTTCATGTTTAGTGTAGTTCAAGTAATAATTTCCAGTAGCAAGTAACATTAAGCTAAAGACACCAAATTTCCATGAAAATCCTGAACCGAAAGCAGTGGAATCCATCTTCTTTTCCTTGATAGGATTCGGTTTTGAATCCAATCTTTTCGACTTCCTGAATGATGAATAAGCTTCGACTTCTTCTATTGTCAATGCCGGTTTAAGTGAGGTCTTTGCGGTTTGGAAATGGCGATTGAATACAGCCATTGCTGCAATGTTTTCTCTAAGTGAGACCGTTCCGCTTTCTCTGCATAGACCCTCTAGTTCAGCACCAGTGAAAAGCTCGGTTTCTTCGGCGATTTTTCTTAGATCAACATCGTCTCCTAGTCTCATGTTTCGTGTATGCACTTGCAGTATTTCTAACCGAGCTTCTAGATCAGGTGGTGGCACGTATAGCACCTAAAACAAGACATTGCAACAAAAAGTTAACAATAATCGAGGTTTATTATTTCAGAACTCGTCTCAGCAACAGATCCAATATGAGGACTTACAAGATCAAATCGACCAGGTCGCATTAGAGCAGCATCGATTGCATAAGGGCGGTTTGTTGCAGCCAAGACAAGAATTCCCTAAATTGAAAACCAATCAGTATCTCTGTACAGAAATCTACCAAAAGATATGACCTTTTTTTTTCGATATATATATATATATATATNTTTTTTTTTATATATATATATATATATATATATATATATATATATATATACCTTTGCTTCCTCAAGACCATCCATTTCTGTTAATAGTGTAGATAGAAGCCTTTCTCCAACTGTAGAACTATTGCTTGAGCTCTCATCCCCTCTACAAATACCCATACATATAAAGATGTTAAGAGTATAGCACAAAGCAAGAGTTAAGGAGAGATAGAGACAAACCTTTTACAAGCAACAACATCAGCTTCATCAAAGAAAATTATACTTGGAGAAGCAAGACGAGCTCTTTGAAACGTATTCCGCAATAATGCTTCACCTTCGCCAACATACATAGAAAATAGCTCCGCACAGCTGAACCAAACCCCACACAACTAAAGAATTCAGTTCACATGGGATTTCCATAAATGTGATCTATCGAGTTCTAAACTTTCTGATCCGCAAAATCTATACCTTAAGGAAAAGAAGGAAGCTTGAGCAGCATTTGCAGCAGCTTTAGCAAGAGTTGTCTTTGAGCAACCTGGAGGACCATGGAGGAGTATCCCACGCATTGGCGATATGCCCATTTTTACAAATGCAGCTGAGTGTTTGATTGGCCATTCAACAGCTTGCTGGAGCTTTTTCTGTCACAAAGAGAAAAAAACCCATTAATAAAACAGGACGACATAGTAAACTTGGAGCTTTTAGAAAAGTATTGACCTTTAGGTCTTTAAGACCACCAACATCGTCCCATGTCACTTTAGGGATTTCAACTGTAATGCCTCTTGTAATACTTGGACCAACCACAGATTTTGCAATCTTGAAGTCTTCCAATGTTAGAATAAGAGAATCTAAGGATCTTCTACTTGCAGATATAGTCGCTTCACGGCATAAAGCTTCCAAATCTGCCCCAACATAACCATTGCAAGATGCTGCTATGGCTTGCAGATCGACACTAGGATCTAAAGTAACTTTCTTTGTATACAGCTGAAAAGAAAGTATATATGATCTCAAATGGAAAGTTCTCATTTAAGCAGCTATATGCAATCCCACTTCAGAACTCGATATTACCTGCAGGATTTTTTTACGATCCTCCTCATTTGGAGTGCTCACTTCGACTAAAGCATCAAGTCGCCCCGCCCTTCTTAAGGCAGGGTCAACGGCATCCATCCTTTTGCCAAGATTGGGAAACATAATTAAAACATTGCAATCAAACACAAAAATGTGGAAAGTAGTATAATGTTTACATATAGACAAGAACCTATTTGTGGAAGCCACAACGACTACTCTTGGTGCAGAAGATGAAGGCTTATTTGAGTCCATAAGTGAAAAGAGTTGAGAAGCAATACGAACATCTTGTTCTCGTCTGCATTTTGGAGAGCAGCAAATTACTCTCAATTTCTCAAAGATCTCACTGAATATCACAAATATAAACTAAGAGTAATAAAATCTTGTGTCAGCAATACCTAGAGTCACGACGAGGACAAAGAACGTCGATTTCATCAATAAATATCACAGAGGGCTTGTCTGAAACAGCGTGAGAAGTAGCCTCGGCGAAAGCTTCCCTTAAGACTTTCTCACTTTCTCCAGCATGTGCTCGATGTACAGAATGAGGACTGAGTATAGCAGTTAACAGGCAAAGACAAAGCATAAGTTAGCTTTAGCCTATCCAGAACATAAATCACACAGAAGCTACAAACAAAAAGTACCTTAAAACAATCAAATGTGCATCACATTCTTGAACAACAGCACGAACCAAGCTTGTCTACAAAATCCAAAATTTCAATACAAAGAGGTCGAATTAGCTTATCTAAGATCATCTTACATGAAAAATGAACTCAGCACATTGTCTTTTTCACAATTCAAGCTTGAAATAGAGTTTTTTACCTTGCCGGTTCCAGGAGGACCATAGAGAAGCAATCCTCTAGGCCACTGCAATGATGAGTTAGTTAATCAAACCAATGAGAACTTAACCAATATAAGAGAAAAAGAGAAGACACAACATAGATGTTGATATGTACTTTGAGACCAAGAGTTCGAGCTTCGAGAGGGTATCGAAAAGGGAAGATGATGAGTTCTCGAAGCGCTTGTAGAGCTCTCTCGTTGCCACCGATTTCAGCTTCAGCTCGCCATTTCTCATCGCTGGCGATGTTGTCGCAGTTACTGCTTTCTGTTTCCATCAAAAAGAACCAAACTTTGGGATGCTTTTGATGGGTTTAAGCGCCGGAGTACGCAGATCACCGGTGAAGGAAACTGAATAGGAGAATAAAGTTAGGGTATTTGTTTATCTTATGATATTTCCAATATTACCCTTATATTCAATGAAGAAAAAGACAGAATCAATTCGGTAGGAGTACTGATTTTGCCACAAATATCAGCCTCATGATTACACAAAATATATAAAATAGAATCTTCCTCTCTTCTCCGCCATCATCCATATCATCAATTCATTTTTTAAAACCTCTTAATTTTAAACCATAATTAAAAACATAATAAATTTTGCACACTAAATTTAAAACCAGAATTATAAACAAGTTATATTCTAAATACTTTTTAATTTAAACCCTAATTAA
>OVBA01007908.1:0-13562 GCA_900406435.1 Lepidium aucheri | reverse complement strand
TTTATAAGGTGTTTATAAAAATTTATAAGGTGTTTATAAAAATTTTGTAAATATTTAAAAGCACACTTATAAAACAAAATTTGGCGAAAAATTATTTTTTTGGCGGGGAAATTTTTTTTTCCGTAATTTTTTTTTTTTGAAATTCCATAAAAGATCCTTTTGGCGGGAAAATTTTTTTTGGAGGGAATTTTTTTTTTGGCGGGATAAATTTATAACAATTGTTTTGAGGATATTTTGTTATTTTTGTATTAATGAGGAGCATTTTTGAAAGGGGTACACCAAAAAAGGCATTTCTCAAAATTTTCCTAAATTATATGAAAAATATACATATTACAAACACTTAATTATCAATATTATTAAAAGTAAATAAATTATTAAAATCTATGAGATATTATTAAAATTAACTACATGTATAATTTTACATAACATGATAATTGAAGATGAACGTGATCTTAATGCACTAATAAATATCGAAAGATAAGCTCCACATTTGAAAGTCAAAACAATAGAAGATGATAATACTCGATTTCAAGAGTTTCTCGCTTGATATACACAATTAAATCCAAAGAAGCTTATTTTTCACTTTAAATACATTAATTAATTATTTGTGGAAAAATTACAATAATAATGATGTTTAGATGATAATGTATTTGTCATTCATTTGTTCATATTTGTGTGATGTAGTGAGTGTTTATTTTAAATAAGTTATGAATTGACTAATTTTGTTTTTGTTATTGAATATTTAATATAAAATGGTAAAATATGCAGATTTGAACAGTAAATAGACATTTAGAAACTAGTAACAAAATGATAAAACAAAATAATATTAAAATATTCATTTAGAGTATGAAATAGAATATGCTATTGGAGCAAATTCTTCTTTATTTTTAGAGAACTCTATTTTAGAGGGAAAAAATAGAGTAAACCGTTGGAGATGGTCTAAGTGATTAATTTTTTTTTCAAATTCTTCCTAATTTTATAAATACTTACAAAACTCCAAATTTTTAAAAATTCTCAATCTAATATAAAAATTGTGTAATAGATTCCAACATCTAATATCAAAAAAAAATGTATATACTCAAGACATTTAATTTCTAGTCGAAAATCCCTAAATTTTTGAAATCACCAAATCTCTAACTCTTGGTGCCTTAACATCTCAAAATTTCAAAATTAGTTTAAATCTAGAGAAATTTAGCCTAAAACCTTGTAAGTATTTTCAAATCGACGAAGAAAATGATAATCTAGTAAAAGATTCTCAGATCTTTGATTTGATAAAAAGTTCAAAATAAAAGTAAGAAACCATCAAATACCGTACTAAACAAAGATTAACAAACCTGATAGATGATTCGTGTATAGAATCTTAGATTTCAGACAAGATTCATAGGAAGATCGGAGAGAGATCTGAGTCTCGAAAATATTGCCCAGAGAGAAAAAGATCTGTCTGTTTGCCAATTTCAAAGGCAATAAAAGGGACAAAATTTTCTTTTTCAGGTAGTTAGGGGGCACTTCTAAAAATGTCCAAACTGGTAGGGGTAGTACTGAAAATGATTTTGAAATTATCCCTATATAAATTAAATCTTCACTTGATATTAAAGTTTATAAATGAAATGTAATTTTTTTTGTCAACGTCAATATTGGGCTACAATGGCCGGCCCATTAGCCAAATTCCTACATAAATCTTGTAGACGGTAGGACTCGATTTCTTGTTGTACATCTGCGTCTGCTTTTGTTGGATTTACCATCAGCCACTAGACTAAAGGTCAGTCGCAAATGAAATGTAATTAATATAATTATTAACTCTTAGTACTTCTAAAAAATCCTATATAATTTCCAAATTAATTTCAAAATTATGTTACTGAAATTTTGAAAAGTCTCCTTCTAAGAGAAAAATATGTAACTAAAAACTGCTATTTATTTCACAATTATAGTTAAAATCAACTATATGTAAGTTTCTTCATATGTCTATATGTAAAACAATTATATTCTTTACTTTTTCTCATTTTTGAACAATTCTAAGTTTACAAATACAAACAAAATCTCTATTTATTTTCACTACTCAATTATGTGCATGTCATTAAAAAATAAAATAAGATTTAAGAATTCAACTTAGATGATATCTCATAAGAAGAAAATTTACTATGTATCTTTTTCTCTAAGTAAGTAATTTGTTGCCTTATATATTTATACTTCATAGAAAATTCCTAATTTTTTTCATATTTATTCTAGAAAATATGTATAAGGCAATGGTGTGTAAGTTTCACAAATATATTCAACCATCAAAAGAAGATAAAAACTTCAATTCACAATCTTATAGAGGTAAAAAAACTCATTTTCTAATATGATGCAATTTTATTGTATATTTTTTTGTTTCACTATTAAGAAATTATTATTTATTTGTTAATATATAGCTTTTAAAATACAAAAAAATGTTAAACATAAAGTACTCTGGTAGATTCTATGTTGTGATGAATATCAATCATTAATAAATTTCTAAAACTGTATTTTAATAAAAACCTATATAAATTATTAATATGTAAACGTAAATTCAAACAATTAACCAATTTATCTTAAAAATATTTTTAGACAAACTTTATTGATAATTTTTATGAATTTGTCTATAGTTCTAATAAAGTTATATTGATATGTATGAAAAAATTATGTTATAATGTAACAACCCATGCGTGTGCACGCACTACCAAGTATATTGAAATAAAATCTCAATTTATTTTACTAAAGAGAGATCTAAAATACATGTCTTAAAATAAGAGAAAAGGTTGAAGTATAGCATGCATTTACGATCGTGTAAGTATAAATATCCTTCCTTCACTTGAACCTCTTGACCCCATGGCTTGTATGAGTCATGTTTCTCAACTGTTGCTTTTACTTGCTTCAACTTGTTTTTATACATCAGTTCATAAACTTGTTTCCTCATCTTTTTTGTTTATTCGGTCAGATTTTTTGATTAATTATTGATCCTCTTGTAAGTTGCATTCATTTTTTTCTTAGTTATCTATAAAAAAATACATGACAAGCTAACAAGATACACATAGCATCAGTTCCTCGGTTGCAATCTCTCAAACTCAATTGTCATGCAAGTCATTTACCTATGTTTTATTATATTAAGTAGTACCTTTTTTTCTAATTAGTCTAGTGGCTTTTATTCATATTTCTACTACTTTAGGTAGATGATTCAAACTTTGGTACCTGAAAATTTGTAAAGAGAACACTATCATTGATGTATATGTCATTAGCTATTCTCTAGCAACTTAAATGCATGAAAGTAATAATTTTATTTAACAAAAAAAAACTTAAATGTATGAAAGCATATATATATATATATATATATATATGAACAGAAAACCTATTAAAGAATGGAGTCCAGGTTGGAGCTTTTAAACTTTGTTTGGTGAGATATGCATAAATCGAAGATGAGAGTAACTAAACCATAATTTTTAGGTTAAGTTAGTGATTTTCTTTCTTTTGTCTCCTCATCGGCGGACTAGAAACTGGGGAAAGGGCTTATTCTGAATGGCGACACAAGAAAGAGTAGAGAGCTCTGAATGTTGAATGTCTTCAGTGAAAGTACTCTTTCAGACGTACAATCGTGAATATACTAAATCTCCAGACCACATTTAAGTTCTAGTAAACTAAAGTCAAACTATCCACCAAGATTCTTTCTGCGAAACAAAAATGTATGCTATTAACAACAATTCAAAAACAAATGAAATTAAAAATAGAAGCTTTTAAGTGAATGAAATAATCATAATTTTTACATTAAGTGGATCTCTTGTATCAGACAATCGAGATCCATGATGCGTAATATCTCTGTAATAACATGAAACTCATTTTGGGGAAAAGAGAATTGGAGATTGGGATTAAGTTCATATAAAAAAGATCGATTGACGTTAGAAGTTTGTTTTTGGATTCTTTGGTTATATGTGAAAATCTAAAGACATACCGATGAAAAAGTATTTACTCGATTCTTAAAGTATTTTCATAGAATGAGACGTTACCGCCATTGAAGCTCTCTTGAGCTCGAGGCTGACAAAATCCGTAGAGTACAAATTACAAACCCCTAATTTTGCAGGTTACCTGCATACCTGCAATCCGTCGCGGGTGGATCCATATTAGCCGTCGTTTGTACCGGGTTGGACCGCGAGGCCTGTAATTTAATGGACATGTATTTGCTTATCCAGGTTCGCGTCCAAAGGGCCTTAATGGGTCAAGCATGCGGGTTCTTAGCTCGATTGACACCTCTAATCACGGAGATCGAGATTTTGATGTTCCAAAAACTTCAATCATCCTTTGCAATAGTGTCTTCAAGTGAAAACTATTTATAGTGATGATTGGTATTATACACAAAATAAATTTATAATAATGACTCACCAACACTTGATATACTAAAATCAATTTATAATGATGACTAGCATTGCACACAAAATATATTTTTGATCTCAGCTAATTTAGGATTTGATGTATAAAAATATTCGTATATAAACTTTTTGATTTGGGATTTGAAATCATTATTTGTATAACTAGGCCAATCGTTCCTCTCTCTCCTCTTACGATCTCCTTGCAGACAAGAATTCATCCTCAGCGATCTTATTTTTTGGTGGTCGGTGAGTTTCACCGTCGCTGGAAAACAAAGCCCACCCTTCGTACCTTTCATTCAGTCGTCTCCAAGCAGAATTCTTCTCTCCAACGCGCCTTTGATTTGGATTAAATCTCCTCCATTAAACCACCTCAAGCTGTGAAGATTCCACGATTTATATGGTGATGCGGTGGTGTATATCGATGCTCCTTCACTTTGTTCATTTGAGGACGGTGGCTTTGGGTCGACATCGATGAAATCATTGTGCCTTTACAGTTATCTCCAATCCTATCACATTGTCCACAACGTTGATAGGCCGGTTACCAACGGCAAGGCTCGCCCTCGCAGGTTGTTGTCACTGTCTGTCTCGCCGGAAATCATGGTTATGTCTCTGCCTCTCTCCTTCTCCATTTGGCTTTAGCGATCCATTGCTTATTTCAAGTACAAAGTCTGCATGTTTATAGGCTCTAGATTGGATTGCTTTTTCATCATCTTTGCTTAGATCAAATGTTGAGGACAAGTTGATTGTAGGTTTAGCTTGGCTCAGTGTTTTGGAAAAGTTGTTAGGTTTTCTTTCTGGTTGTGGTTCAGTGAAGACTGTCGCCAATTTTTCGTGTTATGATCAGGGTTGGCTTTTGTTTGGCTCGGTTTAGTTTCTTCTTTGTTTCAGTTCAAGTTTAATTAGCTAAATTTCTGTTTTGGTCAATGGCTCCCCGAGCAGTTCTATGGTTCCTCTTCATGGTTCGATTGTTCACCATGCTCTCCAGAGTTTGGTGTTACCATTTTGAGGTTGTTTTGCTCCTCGTCCGTTCTTTGCGATCAGATCGAGATCAAGTCTTCTCAGTGGTTTCTAATAGAGGCATCTACTAGTCGACTTTTTTCGGCTTTGTCTCTTGCGGAAGTTGATACTTGCCGGCTACAAATCCAGGATCTTCAACTTTGAGGTACACTTATTCTCTATGGGAGGTTATGTCAACTGCCGGGTCAGGTAAGTTTGGGTTAGGTATCGGTAGCTATTACAGAGTACTGATTTATAAGTTTCTCTTCCTGCAAAGCTTTCATTTTCTCTCTTTCTTATGGTTCGAGAAATTTAAGGGTCTATTGTAAGTCAACTATTATATGTAATTGTATTTCCTTTACCATAACCTCAATGTAATCTCTACCATGATAAAATTTGTTGATCAGAAAATAAAGAAATAGTTAATACGTATTTACAAAATACCGTCTCGATTCATCATATATCATCAGATCTGGGATGTGTTGACAAAAAAAATATTTTGATTTGTGTCATTTAGGTCTTTAGACCTATGTTCATTTAAGTTAGAGGAATTTTGAGAAATACCCTTTTTAGTGTACCCCTTTTCAAAAATGCCCATTGACATTTATGTTTTCAAAAATGCCCTTCATTAATACAAAAGTGAAAAAATACTCTCAAAAGAATTGTTATAAATTTTTCCCGCCAAAATTTCTTTTTATGGAATTTCAAAAAAAAAAATTTGCGAGAAAAAACTTTTTCCCGCCAAAAAAAAATTTTCGGCCAAAATTTTTTATAAATGCGCTTATAAATCTTTACAAAAATTTTATAAACACCTTATAAATTTATATAAACACCTTATAAATTATATAAACACCTTATAAATTTTTTAAGCTCTCTTATAAAGCCTTGTAAATTTTATAAGGTCTCTTATAAAACCTTATAAATTTTTATAAGCTCTTTTATAAATTTTTGTAAATACCTTATAAATTTTTATAAGCACCTTATAAATTTTTTATAAACACCTTATAAATTTTATAAGTTATCTTATAAAACCTTATAAATTATATAAGCTCTATCATAAAGCTTTATAAATTTTATAAGGTATCTCATAAAACCTTATATATTTTATAAGCTCTCTTATAAAAAAATTTATAAACTCCCTAATAAAAAATTTTGTCCCGAAAATTTTTTCGTAAATCGGAAAAAAAGTAGGTGGGAAAATTTTTTTTTGTGGGAACAATAATTTTTTTGCGGGAAAAAAGTTTATAAAAATATAAAAAAATAATAATTTAAGGGTATTTTAGTCATCTTTCATAATGAGGGGCATTTTAAGAAAATGTCCAAAAAATAAGGGCAGTGATGAAAATATTCTCCTTTGAGGGGCATTTTTGTAATTCCCCTTTTAAGTTTTTAGATGCATATTCATTTAACCTTTTTGATTCGCGTTCATTTAAGGTTTTAAACTCGTATTCATCTCGGTTTTTAAATCAATATTTATTTATATTTGTACACATGTGTTCATTTAGGTAAATTGTAGACATGAATCATGTGTTTCTTTAGGCAATTAAACTTGTATTCAAAAATTATTACAATTTATTAATCTTTAATATATTTATTAAAAATTAATTAATTTTGAATATATACATTAAAAATTTAATATTAGTAACATTTAATTTTTTACTTTTTAATTTCATTTCAATTTTCTTTGTATTAAATCTAAATTTACATAGTTTTATCATTCTTATATATTATCAATCGAATCTATATAATATATTTATTTGTATTAGCATTTAATATTTTTATAAATCCATATTATATTATTATGTGATCATATGAAAATAAGGTATTCATATATAAATTATTATTTACTACTTTTTGTACATTATAAATTATTTCCTATTAAATTAAAGAGGAATTACTAAAAATGCTCTTTTTGAAATACTTTTTTCAAAACATACTCCCTAATAATCATTTCTCTCTCAATTTTCAAAGGAAATGGTAGGTTTTGAAAAGGGTACATACAAATTAGGGTATTTTTGAAAATTCCCCTAAAAAAATTTATAATTTAATAATATAAATGAATCCATTTAAAAAGATTTGAAATAAAATTACGTTTATTTTCAAACAGACAAAATCTACTCAATAAAGTTAAAATTATACATTTTAACTAATATGGATTACCAAAACATAAGTATTTATGCTAAAAAATAGTTTTGTTCTTGTAAGTTACAGATTATATATGAATTCATACGTTCAAGTTAGAAGAGAATATTAATTTCATATGGCTTACTTTTTGTTTTGGATTGGATACAAAAAATTTGGGTTTTCCAATATTTATGAATTAAAAGTAAGTGAATAGTCAAACACTCAAAATTTTAAATTTTTTTTAAATATATATATATCAGCAATGATAAGGTATATTTCACCGTTTGTAATGATTTTAACTTCTTAATAACGTGTTTATAATCTTGACATATTTTATATATTTTATTTTAATATATATACTATATTTTAAATATTATTTCACGAGAATAAAATAATGATCTTAATTGATTACTAATGTGTTTGTATTCTAGATCTATTTTACGTATTATTTTAAGGGATATTTGCAAAAATAACCCTTTGACTTAAGTCAATTACAAATATAACCTACCATTTTCTCTCTTTTTAAATACCTCAAAACTACCTTTAGTTCTTTAGATAATTTCGAAAATGTCATTATTTTTTTTTTAAAAAAATTTGTTTTAACATTTATCCCTACCTAAAATTACCAAAATACATATCACTTCACATATTTATTAAAATGTCATCTTCTTCAATTCTACCAATAACCATTACTAACCAAATTTAAGCTAGTAAATGCTTATAGATCCTACTTTTTCGAACTATACTTATTTGTAAACAATCTTTAACCATATTATCTCTCATTCTCTCTCAATTTCAATCCATAAATCTCTCAAATTTTCATTTTAACCTTTCAAAAATCTTGAACCGTTGGTTTTCGTTAGTTTTGAAGCTACAATAACACGATTGGAAGCTACATTTCGACATTGTGGGCATCTAAAAAGGTATATATCATCACTAAGTGAAATCGTTTAAAGATCTGAAAATTTCGAAAAAGTTACAGAGAGGAGACTTCATGTGAAGTCTCCACGATGGAGACTTCAAGTGAAGTCTTCAAGTCAACAGAGAGGTTAATTTTGCAATTGACTTTTTTGAAATCAAAACAGGAGACTTCACGTGAAGTCTCCAAATTCTTGTTTGAGAAAAAAAAAATTTGTGGAGACTTCACATGAAGTCTCCAAAAAAAACGAGTTACTTTTGGAATTGACTAAAATATTGACTTTTACGGAGATGTCTGAAGTCTCTGTGTATTGTGGAGACTTCACTTGAAGTCTCCCTATAATGGAGGGGTTATTTTTGAAGTTGATCAACCTTTAAATTATTTGACTCAATATTTGTAGAAATCCGTGTTTAACAGGAGACTTCGCCTTAAGTCTCCAAACACGGAGGAGACTTCAGGTGTAGTCTCCTTTTTTTTATTATGAAATGGATCCCACTAACGCTTTTTACCCAACTAATAAAAAATAAAAAAATAAATAAATAAGGGAGACTTCCTCGGGAAGTCTCATCCCTTTTTACTGGAGACTTCACCTAGAGACTTCTTTCGTTAAAGTCAAACTTAGTCAATTGTAAATATAACTTACTCCTTTTTTGGAGACTTCATGTGAAGTCTCCTCCGATTTGAGAATACAACTATTTTGAAATTAATATGAGACTTCACCTGAAGTCTCTGTGGAAAAAAAATTATTGCATAAATGACCTGTAAAATAGGAGATTTCACGTGAAGTCTCCTTCTAAAAAGTCAACATTTAGTCAAATACAGAAATAACCTCCGGAGACTTCAGGTGAAGTCTCCGTATTAGCTTTGAAGACTTCATGTGAAATCTCCACTCAAATACGGAGACTTCTCTTGACGTATCGACATTAAATACGGAGACTTCATGTGAAATTTCCAAAGCGTATTATAATTGTAAGCCTGATTTATCTTGATTATTAACAATACTTTTACCAATTTTTTTGATCTAATATTGTTATAATATGTTTTGCTGGATAATGGTTCACTTACTGGTTGTTTATGGAGAATGGGTTAGGAAATACTTGTATTAGCATTTTGAGGTCGATACTTGCAAAGGAGGGAGAATATTACTTGAGAATATGAAGTCTCCGCGTGAGACATGGAGACTTCATGTGAAGTCTCTGCGTGAAACTTGGAGACTTCACTTATATATATAAGTCTGTGAAATAAACAAACAAAGTAGCATTCGATGTATAAAATAAGTGTCCGTTTGTAATTGAGTGAAGTTCACTATTTTGAAGCTTGTTATAATTTAGTACTTAAAAGCTCTAAAGCTATGTACATGCGTTTACGTGTTGTGCATAAATTTTTGTTTGCACATCAAATCAAAAATAGTACTTGAAGAAAAACACATGTATTCGTAATAAATTCACCAAACACATGTAAATGAATGTTATGAAGCCCCAAAGGCTGAATAACATTGTGTACAGTCACAACAGATCAGATTGCGAGGCTAACATGAATGCACTATAAATTTCATATTTGGAACCTAGTGTTATAATTTCTTCAAATAAGACTAGAAATTCCGAATAACAAAAAAACTCAAGACTAAAAAACATAGTACAACAAAAAATAAACAAAACAAAAAGAAGACATCATTAGAGATTTAATCTCCAAAGCATTATTTGTTTTCTGTGCATCACATTGCTGGCTGGCTATACTATTGTCCAAATCCATTGTTTCAGGGCTTTCTTTGTCCTGATTAGCCCCTTCAATTTCCTGATCTGTAGTGTCGTTAGGAAGAGAATCTTCAACAAAATTCTTTTTTGCAAGCCGCTTCTTTTGCATTTCCTGCAGCTTGGCCCTGTTTTTCAGAATATATAGATAATGTTATTAGAGAACTTGAAAGAAGCATGATAAGATAAGGAGCGATAGGTTTTACTTCAACCACATTAATATATGGGAAATTCGATATCTTCAAAACCTTATTTACACCAACTGATATTGCTAAAGAATCTTCTTGTGTCTTCTCATCAGAACAGAAAACAAGTTTTAGGCTAATTATAGTTTATCTAAATAATTGCAAAAGGTACAAAAGTTTCCATCTTACAGATTGGGAAAAAGGTACAAAAGTTTCCATCTCATAGATTGGAAACTAATAAAGATAGAGTTTGTATAAAGTGTACCTGTGATATATGGTACTCAGGACCATTGGTTAGCGAGAATGTAACATAACCTTTCGATGATACCACTTCATCTGCAATCATTAGATCCTTCGAATTCAAAATCTTTTGCATCTCCCTAAACTTTCTCCTGAAAATACCAAAAAAGGAAAGAAAAAAAATTAAGAGGAGGACTTTTTACCCAACTAATAAAAAGATAAAAAAATTAAAAAAATAAGGGAGACTTCCTCGGGAAGTCTCATCCCTTTTTACTAGAGACTTCACATGAAGTCTCCTTAGTCGGAGACTTCACTTGGAGACTTCTTTCGTTAAAGTCAAACTTAGTCAATTGCAAATATAGACTTCATGTGAAGTCTCCTCCGATTTGAGAATACAACTATTTTGAAACGTTGAAAAAAAATTATTGCATAAATGACCTGTAAAATAGGAGATTTCACGTGAAGTCTCCTTCTAAAGAGTCAACATTTAGTCAAATACAGAAATAAAGAAAAAAAAATTAAGACGAGGATTTTTTAGTTCAAGTACAGAAGAAAAGGTTGAACCTTTTTCACAATTAGTTTACACCAAAAGAGATGAAATCAATCATATCTTAATTTTTAGGTTTCTAATGATCAATGCAATTTAACTTTTGATCTAAAAATGGAAAGTTTTGGTTTTGCAAGAAAACCCTACAACGAACAAATCAGAAAAATTACACTGAAACAAATAAAAAGTCTTACTCTAAATTAGATCTGCCTCACCAAACACAACTAAGTGAAGTACCAACACTAATATTGAAGAAAACAAAATAACTGACAATGAAGAAGAGAAATCAAACAGAACTAGCTCAAATTAGTATCACATTAAAGCAAGAAACTCTTAAAAAAAACTAAAAAGAAAAGAAAAAATGTTGGCAAAGAAGTGTACCTAAAGAGAATCAAAATAATCCCTATGAAGCTTGGAGTGGACCAGATGTTGGATGAGGGAAGATCTTAACCACCTTGCTTTGTCTAGCTAAACAAACACAAAAAAGATACGGATATTGAGATGCTTTATTACATAACAAAAATTAAGCAATCAGATGATGAAAGTAGAAAACTTAGAGAGTTTACTAACAAAGTCTTCTCCTGGTTTTCCTGGCGGCTGGGTGAATTTTTAGAGTTTATAAACTACTCATGGGCCAAAAGTGTTTGGGCTAATTAGGCCCATATAAACTACTCCAAGACTTTATAAAGTCTCCACCGAAGGAGACTTCATGTTAAGTCTCCACCTAAGGAGACTTCAGTTGAAGTCTCCCTATTTTCGAGAGACTTTGGGTGAAGTCTCCACAAACCCCTAAACCCTAAACCGTAACCCTAAACTCTAAACTCTAAACCCTTAACCGTAAATTTTAACTCCATTTATTATACTATTTAAAAATTTACATGTATCCACAATCATATACTCTAGAATATAAGTGCAATCTAATCAACTTTGCAAATTTCACATGATTACTATATATTACCATGAAACCCTAAACTGTTGAATATATAGTTTGTTTGTAAGTTTTGTGGTTTGATCATAAATGCACTATTTATTATTTCTTATTATATGAACAATTTAACTCTTTTATATTTCTACATTCTAAATAAAAGATCTACAACATACTACATGTTTATCAAACCATAAACCTAAACCCTAAACTATGACATAGTTTGTATATGACTTTGTGGTTTAATCTTGTAGATCTTATTTGACCATGTTTTATGCAATTTTTATTTTTAATACTTAATCTATGTTTATTATTATATTCTGTAATCAAAATTATAAGCATATTACAATGATTACTATTTTGATTATAATTATATTTACATAATTAATGTGGAGACTTCAAGTGAAGTCTCCCGATTTGAATGAGGAGACTTCACATGAAGTCTCCAAACTCGCCGATGGGTATAAAGGTAATTTTGTTATCAGTTTTTTTTGTTTGGTCATTAAGTGTAAAACAATAATTTGTCAACCCTTGTGGGTTACTTTGGAGATCAAAACCAAAAGGGTCTATTTTTGTATTCAAAATGATTTAGTGAGTCATTTTTGATAATTTCTCTTATTTTAATATATAAACAATATTTTTAACAATGATTTCAATAGTTTAAAATAATGATCTTAATTGATTAATATTGTGTTTGTATTCTAGATCTATTTTACGTATTATTTTAAAATATAAACTGCTTAAGATATAAAAATTTATTGTATGTAAATTGATAATATTTTAACATATATATATATATATATATATTTTTTTTTTAATAGATTAATAATATTTTGTTTGTATTCTAAACTTTGTTTGCATTAATAAATTATGTTGTTATATTTAAAATAATGAGTATATAAACAAATAAAATTAGGAGATTATGATCTTATGTTAGTAAAGACATGTGAACAAGAATTTTATTTTTTTCAATGTTTAAAATTTTTTTTTGTATTAATAGTGATTATTAAGAGTGATTGTTAATATTATATGATTATTAAAGATGTATATGACACAAATTAAGGTAATATACATTTATGCTATGTTTTTTTTTACAAAATTTAAAAATAACTTATCTAATCCCCTATAATCATGGATTATATTGTTATCTAACTAACTAATAAATTAAAATATTAAACAGTGATATATATCAAAAATATTATGTAATTTGATTATATTTTATTTTATTATAATAACTTCCTAATAACAAATTCTTTACAATAATTTATATACTAAATGGACTAATATAATAGGTTGTTTAAGTTGATAATACGTTTTTATTATATATATAATTATAAATTAATTAAAATATATATACCTCAAAATATTTTTATCTTGCAAAAACTGTAAAATAATTACAATTTAGAAAACAAATTTATTCTTGGGCTTCTTTCAAAAATGACTCAATTCTTGGGTCAATTGCAAAATTGACCCCCATTTTTCTCTCTCCAAAATTTTTACTA
>OVBA01007907.1:0-13563 GCA_900406435.1 Lepidium aucheri | reverse complement strand
TATATAGTGATATTTATATAATAGTATATATAATTATATATATCAAAAAATCATTCAAATAATTCAGTAGTTCGCCCGAATCGACCAATGACCCAGAATACACTCCGGTTCTTTTTCCGAATCGGGTATCAAAACATTGCCTAAAACTAGAGTTTTACAATTGCAAAGAATTGTCTGGATAAGAACCATGGGACTAATTATTGATTACTGTAAAGTTATGAGGCGAACATAAAAATGAAATAGGGGGCGTTCCGAGAATCGAACTCGGGACCTCTCGCACCCAAAGCGAGAATCATACCACTAGACCAAACGCCCAAATCGAAATAATGTTTACTAACAAACAATAAATATCAAAACCTATTTCTATAGCCTGAATTTGGTCTTTCCATTTTGGGCCTCTAACGGGCCTTGTTATAATTTTGAAAGAAGTAACGTGCGGATCATGTGGTGTCTATATTTCCGTCTGCTATTGTTGTCCGCGAAGAGTACATAAATAAAGTGCCCTAATAGAAGCTGACTGACTGAAGAAGTATCGTTCTCCGCATTTCCATTTATCCTCCAATTTTCCCGCCTTTGTCTGACTCTCTTCCCGCCTTAGAAATCCCTTCACTCGCTGAAGAATCCATGGTTCAGAAGCAGCAACCGGCCGCTAATCCAGATGCTGAGCCTAAGAAGCGTCGTCGTGTCGGATTTTCTGCCGCCGGTGAGTCAGTTTTGTTTCTTGAACTCGCGATTGCCACTCGCATAGCTTCTTTTTTCGTATGCTTGTTCATTCTGGTGACTTTCTTTCTGATCAGATACTGGTGTGGAGGCTAGCGAGTGCATCAAAATTTATCTCGGTGCGTATTTGTTCTGGATCATTTTTGGGGATTTATTTTCGTGTTGAATTAGGGTTACATTTCCTGCTTTGGACTTTTTTCTGCAATTTTAGTTGGTCTTACTTGAATGTTTTTAGTTGTTTTGTTTTTCCGATACGAACTTTATTGCAATCGCATCTGGGATGGCTGTAATATACGTTAGTAGAACACCATCAGACAATTTGTTTCGTAGCATGTGAATTCTGCGATTTATTACTTTCTCTTTATCATATTGTAGCTCACAGATTAGTATCAAAAGATAGTTCTGAGTCGTTGAACGTGTAGAGCAGATATGTATAGTGAAGTTCTGTTGATTTATGTGTTTTTATTCTTCCAACTGATATATAAGCTCAAGGTTATCAATGAGGCCTAGAAGTCCCATGTGAAGTATTTTTAGTTTTTGAAGCATAATCTGGATATCTGCTTTTGTGATCGTTGATTTTCTAGTTTCCAGCAAAGAGGAAGTTGATTCCCCTGAAATTTCTTGCGTGAAGCCAGTTGACTTGAATGATTTCTTTGATGGAGACGGCAAAATTTACGGTTACCAAGGGTTGAAGGTAATTTGACCCTACCATGAGATTATATTGCTCTTTTCTTAAATTTCTGGCTTCCCATTATTGTGGTTCTGTTCTGACATTATCAGTTGTCAAATTATATATGTCAGATAGATGTATGGATCAATTGCATCTCATTACATTCATATGCTGATATTACATACCAGAGCAAAACCAATGTAAGTGTTAATTGTAGTTTCTATTGTTTGGGTTGTTTATATAAAGTTTTATAAAGTCAAGTTTATCCCGAACATCACTATCCTCTTATATTTTTGTATTTTTTCAAGGGAGACAAAGGCATCACAGACCTCAAATCTGCTTTACAGGTACCAATCAGCTTCGATGTCTAATCTCACCTGAGACACCTGCCTATTATTTATTCTCCTTTTATTGTTCTGATTGTCTGCTTCGTTCAACCTAGAACATATTTGCTGAGACCATTGTTGATAACAAGGATGAATTTCTGCAAACGTTTTCGAGCGAGAGAGACTTTATCAGGTGCATACCTGCTGCTTTATCCTTTCTTACACCTTGAACCTGTTCCTATATTTTCAAAAGATAGGTTTCTCTTTATAGTCTCTGTGTATAATGTTGAACTTTGTCATTGACGTACTAGAAGTATCGTCTCAAATGGAGAGGTGATGCAACCTGGAGTGACAGATGGAAGCAGCAATAATGCTAAAATTGTTCCTTCAGATCTCCAGGTAGTTATTGCGTTATATCATGTTTCTTGTATCCTCAAAGCAGTAAGGAAAGCTACAACTTTTTGAACAAAGAACATATAATGGTTGATTTTCCTCAGGTTATACGAATGGGAATTGGTTCTCCTAGTGCTGGACTTCTCTATAGCCGATTGGTACCCCTTGTTCTTCTTTTTGTCGATGGTAATCACCCACCCTTGCTCTCTTTAGTCACCGTGAATTTTATATATTTCTTATAAGTACTACTAAGACATCTGTCCATTCTTTTGATCAGGCAGCAATCCGATTGATGTGACTGATCCTGACTGGGATTTATATCTTTTAATCCAAAAGAAAGAGGATAAGGAAGATCCTTTGTATCAAATTATGGGATTCTCGGCAATTTATAAATTCTATCGTTATCCTGACAGGTTACGTATGCGACTCAGCCAGGTATAATATATAGCGTTTAGATCCTAATCATTCTTGCAATCTTTTTGATTTGACTATTTATGCTGATGCGTTGTTTTGATTTCAGATCTTGGTCTTACCGTCCTTCCAAGGGAAAGGCCTGGGAAGCTATCTCATGGAGGTAGTAAACAATGTAGCCACAAGAGAAAACGTTTATGATTTGACAGTGGAAGAGCCATCTGAAAAGTTCCAACACATTCGCACTTGCATAGATGTAAACCGCTTGTGTGGTTTTGATCCAATCAAACCAGCCATTGATTCAGCCGTTCAGACTCTCACAAAAGGAAAGCTGTCGAAGAAAGCTCAGATACCACGATTCACTCCGCCTTTGAACGCCATTGAACAAGTCCGGGAAACTTTGAAGATCAACAAGAAGCAGTTTCTCAAATGCTGGGAAATTTTGATATATCTTGCACTTGATCCTATCCACAAATACACGGAAGATTACTCATCAGTCATCATGAACCATGTGCGAACTGACGTTCTCGGGAAAGATATAGGAACTCCAAAGAAACAGGTCGTGGATGTGCCGAGCTCGTTTGAACCTGCAGCATCGTTTGTGGTTTTCAAGTCTCTCAATGGGGAAGAAGATGGTAGCAATGTTCAAGTTGATGAAAACAAACCAGATCAAGAGCAGCAGCTGCAGCAATTGGTTGAGGAGAGGATTCGTGAGATTAAATTGGTTGCCGAGAAAGTCTCTAAGATTACTCCAAAAGGTTAAAATCTGAAAGGAAGCTTTTAGTCAAATGATCAAACCAGAGGTCTCAAACTCTGTGATCTTATAAAGAACAAACCTGTTTGTATTCGTTTTGTAGCGCGATGTTATCGAAACTAATTTCGTTCGGGTTTAATTGTCTTATTCGGTTATGATATTGTTGGCACGCTATATTCCGATCGAATTTGAACAAAAACAGAAAATTCGGTTGAGTAAACCGACGCTTGTTGAACAAATTTTATCGGTCGAACCGGAGCAGATACTTGCCAAGGCCAAAAAAAACATGAAGAACAAATCTCGTAGATTGGACTATTGTGTCATCTCTAGTGGGAGAGAAGAATTTGTTTCGTGTTCTGTTGAAAGACGATTCTGATGTTAACAGACTGAAGCAGAGAGAGAGGGATGGATTTGATCACGGGAGAGAGCTCGAAGGTTTTGAGGAAACAAGGATTTAGGTCGCTTAAACTGATGAGTGTGGACATGGAACAGGAACTCGGTAACGAACCTGAGCCCTTCGGTGCTGACTATGGAAGACTCGATAATGGTCTCGTATACTATGTTCGTCGAAACTCCAAACCTAGAATGAGAGCCGCTCTAGCTCTCGCCGTTAAAGTCGGGTATGTCTTCTCCCCTTTCAATTTTGGCGATATTTTGTTTTGATTTTTTTCTTCGTTGATGAATTTTTTACTCTGAAATGAGCTTATCTTGCTGAGTTGCAGGGTTTTATTTTTCATTCTCAGTCGAGTTGTTGATTTATTTGATCCAACTTTTGATGATTTGATTTATGATTCTTCTGCGACTTTTTCTGAACAGATTTGTGACATGCATGTATAGATATTCGTAGTTTATGTGAATAATATGCTTTGAATTAAGTTTAAGTTGAATTATGCAATGTGTTGAGTGGATTGCGTGCGCTTTAAATGATGCTGACACACCTTTTGGTTTTATGGCAGCTCAGTTTTGGAAGAGGAGGATCAGCGTGGAGTTGCTCATATTGTAGAGCATCTTGCATTCAGTGCTACAACGAGATATACAAATCATGATATTGTCAAGTTCTTAGAGAGCATCGGAGCAGAATTTGGGCCCTGTCAAAACGCAATGACAACTGCGGATGAGACCATCTACGAATTGTTTGTCCCCGTTGATAAGCCTGAATTGCTATCTCAGGCTATTTCCATTTTAGCCGAATTCAGCTCTGAGGTAATGTCTCTGTCACGCTGTCTCATTCTTTTCTTTTCATTTTATAATAAGAAGAAATCTGTACATTGTTTGTTTAGATTCGAGTCTCAAAGCAAGATTTGGACAAAGAAAGAGGGGCTGTTATGGAAGAATACCGAGGGAACCGAAATGCTACTGGAAGGATGCAAGATGCGCATTGGCAGCTGATGATGGAAGGTTCTAAGGTGAGGTTTCTTATTAATCATGCCGTTTACTAGAGACTCCAATATCTTCTCAAAAGAATTTTATTTGACTGCAGTATGCTGAACGTTTGCCTATTGGGTTGGAGAAAGTGATTCGCTCTGTCCCTGCTCCAACCGTGAAGCAGTTTTACCAGAAGTGGTATCATTTATGCAATATGGCAGTTGTAGCTGTTGGAGATTTTCCAGATACAAAGGTACTTTTGTTTATGAGTATGACATTACTTTTAGTATTCGGCTTCTTAAGCATTTATGCTTACGTCTAACTGTTAGATTTTTGTGGTTGTTAAAAATCCTTCGTGGGTTCTTTCTAGGCTGTAGTTGATTTGATAAAGACACATTTTGAGGAAAAAAGATCAAGTAGCGAGCCTCCAGAAATACCAGTATTTCCAGTTCCTTCTCATAAAGAGTCACGATTTTCTTGCTTTGTTGAGTCAGAGGCAGCTGGGGTTAGTCAAATATAACTCGAGAAAATTAATATTATGCTGATGTCAATTTCCTAACTCATAAATTTCCTTCCTGGTCCTGGTTTGTAGTCTGCAGTTATGATTAGCTATAAGATGCCTGTAAGTGATTTGAAGACGGTGAAAGATTATAGGGATATGCTTGGAGAATCAATATTTTTACATGCTCTTAACCAGAGGCTCTTCAAAATATCTCGTAAAAAGGACCCCCCATTTTTTGCGTGTTCTGTTGCTGCTGATGTCCTGGTGAGGCCACTGAAGGCCTACATAATGAGTTCTTCTTGTAAAGAGAAAGGAACTCTTGCATCCCTAGAGTCTATGCTTCTCGAGGTTTCTTCTCTTTTCCCTCTTTCTGAGTCTGTTATTTTCTTCTCCATCTCCTTCATTGGGTCTCTTGTGTTTAGGTTGCTAGGGTGCGCCTTCATGGGTTCTCAGATCGTGAAATATCTGTTGTTCGGGCTCTCATGATGTCAGAGATTGAATCTGCTTATCTGGAGCGTGATCAAGTTCAATCTACTAGCTTGCGGGATGAATATATACAGGTAAAATCTGTGATGAACTTAATATCCACTTTTCTATCTTTCCCTTTTATAAATCTTGTTTATATATGTGTTTTTGATCTTGCAGCATTTCCTTCACAAGGAACCTGTTATAGGGATTGAATACGAGGCACAGCTTCAGAAGACTCTTCTACCCCGTGAGAACATGCATACTCTGCTTATAAATGTAGGCTAGCTTCATTTTCATTATATAACTCGTATAGATTATCTTGATTCCTCGTTGATGCAGAAATATCAGCGCCTGATGTAGCTAGATACTCTGAAAAGTTAAGAACATCATGTGGTTGTGTGATCAAGACAATGGAACCTAAATCTGCGGCTACAATTGAAGATATGAGAAATATTGTCTCAAAGGTTAATAGTCTTGAAGAAGAAAAGATGATCGCTCCATGGGATGAGGAAAAGATTCCCGAAGAAGTTGTCAGTGAGAAGCCAACTTCCGGGTGAGCTCTAAACTATACTTATAGGTTTGCTGACAAGGAATTTCCAATGTCACCCGCACTTAATAGTTTCTTTTATATTGGATATTGAGTTCTGTTGACTTTAGATTTCGGAGTTTGTCGGGATCACGTAGATCCTAAAAAGCTAAGACCTTTCTTTTTTTGTCACGAAGTAAGACCTTTGTTCTATTACCTATTTCTTAGAGAAGCTGACTAGTTAGAAAGATTTTTCTGAAGAAAAATGATAAGATCCTATCTCTAAGTCTGTTACTAAACTAATTGGCTCTTTTGCTAAACTGAAAGTAGGCAGAGTCAACTGACATGTGTATATCTTTTATTTCTTATTTCTCATCCGTGACTAATGTTTTTGAAGGGATATCATTCATCAGATTGAATATCCAGAAGTTGGGGTTACAGAACTTACATTATCAAATGGAATGCAAGTTTGCTACAAGTCCACAGACTTCTTGGACGATCAGGTGCAATATTAACTGAGAGACAATAGTTTGGCATTCTACGTGTGTATATTTCTATGCATAGTTCCCAATGGATAAAGCTCTGAGCTCCTTTCTTATGCTAACTTTAAGGTTGTCCTTTTTTCTTACAGGTTCTTTTTACAGGGTTCTCATATGGAGGACTATCTGAACTCCCTGAGAGTGATTACATTTCATGTTCAATGGGATCAACAATTGCTGGTGAAATTGGTATGTTTGGTTATAAGCCATCAATGCTTATGGATATGCTTGCTGGTAAGAGAGTTGAAGTAAGCGCAAGACTCGGGCCATATATGAGAACATTTTCTTGTGATTGTTCACCCACAGACCTTGAAACTGCTTTGCAGGTTTGCCTTCTTCCTCTTGCACATAAACAATTCATTTCTAAGTTCTTCCAGGTTGACCTTAAGTTTTCTACTAGCATATTTGGCTGAAACCTCGCAGTAATATTCATTAACCATAATTTGATTTGCTACCATCTGAATGATGGAAACTGAATATGTTAACAAATGTATCTGTGCAATCCATAAACTATTTTGCATTTTTTCGTCTTTTCATCCAGTAATGTGCCGACTCTTTGGATTGAAGTTGCATTATCTTGGCCTTAATGTCGAACTTGATTATACTTCTTTCTAGCTTGTTTATCAACTTTTTACTACAAACGTGATGCCACAAGAAGAAGAGGTTGGAATAGTGATGCAAATGGCAGAAGAAGCAGTGCGTGCCCGAGAAAGAGACCCTTACACTGTTTTTGCCAACAGAGTGAAAGAACTCAATTATGGAAATTCTTATTTCTTTAGGGTAATGATATCTTCTATTTTTAACATGACTAATTATTTCTTAGCTGTTTCTGACCTCCAGTCTAATGTGTAGCCAATTCGGATTAGTGAGCTTAGAAAAGTTGATCCGCTGAAGGCTTGTGAATACTTCAACAGTTGCTTTAGGGATCCATCAAGTTTCACAGTTGTGATTGTAGGGAACCTTGATCCTACTATCGCCCGTCCTCTAATTCTGCAGTATTTGGTAAGTTAAAATATATCACTGGTGTTACAAAAAAGTAAGCTCGGAATTGACCGTTACATTCCCTCCATTCAGGGTGGAATACCTAATCCTCCTCAACCGATCCTCAATTTCAACCGTGATGACCTCAAGGGCTTACCATTCATTTTCCCTACGAAGATAACAAAGTAAGCTGCATACTGATCTTGTCATTATTTGTGTCGCCACTATGTAAAACTTTTATGTGAATTTTGATTAAAAGTTTGGCAAACGGTTGCAGTATAATCAGAATCCAAGTGTACAAGTTAAATTCTGAATAATTGGCCCTGGTTAGAAGTCTTAAGAATTCTGAGAAAATATTTATACATAGATCAATGATGACACTGTGTATATCTCTGATAATTACATATTGACTATGAATGAGCCAATATTACAGAGAATTTGTACGAAGTCCAATGGTGGAAGCTCAGTGTTCAGTTCAGTTATGCTTTCCTGTGCAGTTAACAAATGGAACAATGGTAAGTGACTCTGCTTTATCATCTGCCATAACCTATATTGATTACGCTGATTATATTTCTGCTTGTCTTTTCTGATGTCTTAATGCATTTACTTCATACTATTAAAGTATTTAATCTTAATGATAGGTCGAAGAAATCCACTGTATCGGCTTTTTAGGCAAACTCCTAGAGACAAAGATAATCCAGTTTCTCAGGTTCAAGCATGGGCAGGTATATTCAGCTCTTCGTGTCAGATCTCTATGATGAACACAGCAAGCCATTACTGACCTAACTTTCCTATTAAGCAGATATATTCTGCTGAAGTCTCGGTGTTTCTTGGCGGAAATAAACCTTCTAGAACTGCAGATTTGCGTGGTGATATCAGTGTAAACTTTTCCTGTGATCCAGAAATCTCGTCTAAGCTGGTACGTCGCACACAACGCATAATGATTTCTCAATCTTTGGCTGCCTTTTTGTCACCAAAGCCACATCTTTGTCTTTAAGGTTGATTTAGCTTTGGAAGAAATTGTACGGCTGCAAGAGGAAGGCCCTTCGCAGGAAGACATTTCAGCCATCCTTGAAATTGAACAAAGAGCTCACGAAAATGGCCTCCAGGTTTTTCTTCTTTTCCCAGTACTCATAATCACATATTCATGGCAGCCAAATACCATACTTTGTTGCAGAAACAAAACTGATTTTTATCGTTCTTCAGGAAAACTATTACTGGTTAGACAGGATTCTACGAGGATACCAATCACGGGTCTATGCTGGCGATTTGGGTGCTTCTTGCAAGGTTAGTTTATATATTTTGTAATAGCTTTTGTCATTCTTCATAAACAGTCTATGAGAAGGGAAGAAACTTCTCTTTTGGTTTATAGATCTTAGAAGAAGGGCGTTTGCGAATGAGAGAATCACTCGCACCAGAAACGGCGCAAGCTGCATTACAGCGAATTCTTCCTCACCCGTGCAAGAAACAGTACACTGCCGTTATTCTCATGCCGCAGAGATCACGATTTGGATTTCTTTCATCTATCTTTGTTTTACGACCCGAGACCCCCCCCTACATTCGGGACACTAAGGTCAGTGTTCTATTGTTCTTTGTCTTGCGTCCATAATTGTAAGAAATCAATCATCAATATATGAATTTTGTTTCCTATGTTACCAGATTTTGGCAGGCATTGCGGGTTTAGCTGTTCTTGTTTTTAGTATCTGGAGATACTCTCGCAAGTAGAAGTCTAATCTCTCCTTTCTTTTTTTGTCATTTGTTTGTTTGTTTCTATCTATCTTTTTAATACTAAGATTTTAGGACTTTTAAATATATCAATGAACCTCAGCGTTTATTTTATGTAAGCCATTATATTTACAAGAAATTTATGAATACAAATTTATTTGTTTGCTACATTGTTGGTGCCATGACTATCATAAATTTTCAATATTTGTTCTAGACATTGAGACAGGAATAAGCTAAAGTCTTCTCTTCAGCTAGCTCTCGCGCTGAATCATCCATTTTCTGTCTAGAAGACTTGTCGATACTGAGTCCTTGAACGATCTTCCAACTCCCTTTCTCACAAATAACCGGGAATGAGTAAAACATGCCAGGTGGTATACCATAAGATCCATCAGAACAAACACCCATTGAAACCCAGTTTCCTTTAGGAGTTCCAAGAAACCAATCATGAATATGGTCACAAGCTGCACTGGCAGCAGATAAAGCACTCGACTGTTTTCGTGCTCTTAAAATGGCTGCACCACGTTGCTGAACTTCCGCAATAAAATCGCTCCTGAGCCAGTTGTGATCTGTGACAAGTTCTTTTAGTGCTCTATCCCCACTTTTTGTGCAGACTGTTGCATGATTGATGTCTGGATATTGAGTTGAAGAATGGTTTCCCCAAATGATCACGTTCTTCACGCTACTCACGGGAACACTTAGTTTATCTGCAAGCAGAGCTTGAGCTCGATTAAGATCGAGACGTGTCAGGCAAGTGATGTTTTCTTCCGGGATTGATGGTGCAAACTCTTTTAAGATGAGAGCATTTGTGTTTGCAGGGTTTGCTACAACAAGAACCTTGCAATCCTCTGATGCATATTGCTCTAAAGCCGAAGCTTGAGCTTTATATATCACTACATTATTCGACACCACATCTTTTCTTTCCATACCTGCCTTTCTTGGGAATCCGCCGATCATTATGGCGATATTCACATCTTTACAAGCTTCAACAATGTCTGTTGTCGCCATAACTTCTATGAGAAGAGGGAAGGCTGAATCCCGAAGCTCCATTTTCACAGCTTCTAGTGATCTTGAAGCTGGTTCTATGTCAAGTAAATGCAGAATCATGGGTTGATCTGGACCTAACATCATGCCTCTTGCAATCATTGGAGCTATTGCATATCCTATATTTCCTGTTCCCAATCAAATGATTTTGGTGCAATTTAGTAAGTAATTCAGGTAGGGTGGTGAATATATAAACCTTATTTAAAACTCAAGAAGACATAAATATCAATATACGGTTGACTTTACCTGCTGCACCTGTAATCAGAACCCTTATAGGTTCTTTCTCAATGTTTAACAAATTGCACATATATATTATCATTTTCCATGACAGAGCTACACAAAACAATAGAACCAAAGCTTTTTGAATTACAAAAGTGTAATCAATTTCTTCTCCAACAAATTCCATATTTTTTCCTAAGTAAAATATAATCAATCAACGTATGGGGTGTTTGTTCGTGCTTTGCAAAGTTCAATTTATAAAGCAGAAAAAATTATCCAAGAAGACAAAAGACGAATCATAGTGGAAAACTTCTAAGAGGACATAACTTGATACTTACAAAACTTTGTCTTACAAAAACATAAGTCATTCAACAAAGACAAGGAATCTATTATATATCTTCAAACGTTATTTTGCTAATATTGGGGAATTTAGCATTCCTACTCTTAACGGTATAATATTATTTTGGTTTGAATACACTAAAACCGGCTTTGGTTTGGGTTATATTTTTCAGATTTAACGTACCCTATCGGTTTGGATTAAAGAATTCCACCCTAAATTTCCAAACAACGTATAGTGTAGTGGACTTTTAATGGGCTCTAAACTAAGAGCAGAATAGATAGGCCCATTAGAGTCCAATTCTTTCATTTAGGTTAAGCAGAAAGTGCCGCATATATAACTCTTCTTCTTCACCCTCACCGCTTTTCTGTCTCTCGACGTTCTTCAACCCTAAGGTACCCTCTTCGCACTTCTTCCTCTGGCTAGCTTAGTTCTGCTTCCTAAATCTTGAAGTGATCAGATCCGTTTAATATTTCCGCTAAGCGAATCTGTCTTTTAAATGATTTTGGTTGTGGATAATTTTAGGTAAAGTGTTTGAAGAAGTAAGTCACAGACAAAGAGAAGATGTCTGATAAAAAGGGAAGGAAAGAGGAAGTGGTTACCAGAGAGTACACCATTAACCTCCACAGACGCCTCCACAGCTGGTGAGCTTCCCAAACACTTGTTTCTGATATCAGAACGGGTTTTGATTTACTCTTTCTGCTAATGTGTTGGCTGCATGATGTGTTAGTTTCATAGGTTCATATTGAAAGTAAGTCTGTTTATATCATCTCTTAGTTGCTGGGTTTTTAGACTTTTTGTCAGATTCTTAATCAGTGTATCATTTTACTCTTTGATTTATGTGTAATCATAAGATGTTTAGTCATTGAAGTTGTTCTTTTGAAATTCATGTTGAATGTTGTCTATTGCTGTGGAAAAACACTTATTTCATGTATTCTCAATGCTAATGTTGGTTCGGATTTTCTGTATTTTGATTTTTACTTTGAAAGTATTAAATATCTAACTTATAGTGATTCAATGTTTTGGATTCACAGTTAAATCGAAATATGAAACTTGATATGAGAGGATATAAGTGTAGTTACAATACGACTTAGTTTGTGGAATGTGTTATATGGGTAGGTTTAATTTTATGAGATTAAGAATCTTTACTGATGAATAATTAACATGTAACAGTACCTTTAAGAAGAAGGCACCAAATGCCATTAAGGAGATCAGGAAGTTTGCAGAAAAGGCAATGGGAACAAAGGATGTGAGAGTAGACGTGAAATTGAACAAGCAAATCTGGAGCAGAGGTATCAGAGGACCTCCAAGGAGGATTAGAGTTCGTGTTGCACGTAAGAGAAACGATGATGAAGATGCAAAGGAAGAGTTTTTCTCTCTTGTCACTGTTGCTGAAATCCCTGCAGAAGGACTCAGTGGACTTGGCACAAAGGTCATTGAAGAGGAGGACTGAGAGAGTCATTAGAACAAGTTTTGTTGCTTCTTTCTTTTCTTTTTTTGTTGCTGTCGTTTTAATCAAAAGTCTTGACCCTTTCATTCACTTCCTTTGTAGTTCGACTTGAATTGCTTATGCAGTTATTAAAGAGACCTATTTGCTTCTTGATGATTGAATTGCGACTTGTTAAAAATCTCTCTTAAGTAGATAATTCAGTATGTTTAGATATGTCTGTTTCTCAATCTTTAGCGTGTATGTATTGTTTCACTGTATGGCTGTCTTCTGTGTAGAGGTTACTCGTTCTGAGTTCTTGTTTTCGATGCATTGTGAAAAACTAAACATCTTGAGCCTTAACAATCAATATCAAGCTCTGAATTTGATGTTTTGAGCCTGAGTTATTAATTACTTCATCTCAAGTCTGATAACAATATGGTTCGACCTTAAAAGCAAAAGAAAGAAAATAAAAAATAACGTCAACAGCAGGATTCGAACCTGCGCAGGCAAAGCCCAACAGATTTCGAGTCTGTCTCCTTAACCACTCGGACATATTGACGTTTGCTGTTTCAACAATTAGTAACATTTAAAAACAATTCCACACGTTCTACAAAGCCATATTTGAGTAATCGATCTATTTCTTTCCGGAGAAACTAGATAGCACCAGAAACCTCTCGGAAACTTTCTTTACATATGTTCATTCCTATTTCGACACGAAGTCGAATTTTAAATAGAAAAAATTAACTAATACAATCTATTTTATTTTATATATTATTAAGATAATATTTTTAAAATTAATTAGATAACCTACTTTTTTTAAATATACATATTTTACCCTTAACTTCAAACATTCTTTATAATCTTCTAGTTTGTCTTTAATTTTTCCAGAAACAAAAACCTACTGTTCTAGTTTTGATTCTCTATAAAACCAATCACGTTGAATTTNGTTTCAATTTTCCCAAAAAGAAGAACTTATTCTCTGTTCAAGTTTTGTTAGGTTACCCAATACAAAGTGTCTGAGTTATCTACTGCATAATCATGTTTTTGTTTATTGAATTTTCATGATTCATAAATAGAAATTGTGTTTTTCATTGAATATTGATTAATATAGAGTTTCCTATGAGTTAAACCATGTTTGATTTCAGTGAATTCTGAAA
>OVBA01007906.1:0-13565 GCA_900406435.1 Lepidium aucheri | reverse complement strand
ACTTAATTCTAAAACCATTTAATTGTGATATTATTTAACTTTATTTTTTAAATTTACAACATCGCAAGCAGATCAAGTTTGTTATATTCCCTATCCATATACAACTCAACCAAGGCATCACTGGTTGAATGTTTCTAAAGTCAATCCAAGGGAAAATATCTCAGAAAACTACAGAGTTAGAGAACCACCTTTGCCACAACAAGATAACAATGACGATGTGCTCATGACGGTGGTAAAAGATATCGAAATTGAAAATTTGGTTTTTTCAACCCATGATGACGAAGAAATTGATTCTGAAGTTCGAGATGCTGAACCAGAAGATGAATTTCAATATAATAGGTCGTCCTCAGATGATGATGAAGAGAATGATGTAGACGAAGAATAATATTTTATTTCTCTGAAACCCAAAGAAAATTTATTTTATTCGTCTATATAAGGTGTACAACAACCTTATATTGCTTTATTCATTAACAATAATACTTTGACTTCGGCTAAATTTCATAAATTTTGCTATTCCGATCATTTTCGGGAAATTTCCAAAACCCGAGCTTAAAACAAGTAACCAATATATATTAGTCTATGTAAACATTTAACAAAAGAGTCCAGTGGTCACTGGACTACAACAAAAGCCCACCACATTACTCGGAGGTTGCGGGTTCAAGTCCCCGGCTCCTTTTTAATTTTATTTTTGAGACTTTAATTTTTTTTTTGAGACTGAATAGAGACTTTCAGTTTGAGACTGAATAGAGACTTTCCGTTTGAGACTGAATAGAGACTTTTCTCTTTTGCTACTGAACAGAGACTGTGTGTGATCTCAGTCGCTAATCAGTAACACAAGTTGAGACTGATTAGAGACTGATAGAGCTATTAGTCGCAACTTAGTCTCTAAATATTGAGACTGATTAGTGACTAATTATATGAATTGTCGGTTTTTTGGACCGTAACCAAAGAAAATTGTTGCAAAAATGGTACTAGAGATATGTTATGAAGTCTACACATCATATTGTTCAAGTTTGAGGACTTGCAATTAGTTTCTTATCGATTCATACGCAAGCGCATTGTTGGTCACATGTATGAGTTACTTAAAACGGTATTACAATATGTCTCATTTTTATCTTCGAGTCATGTACTTCATTTCATTCGTCTATATAAGGTGTACAATAACCTTGTATTACTTTATTCATTAACAATATACTTTGACTTCGGCTTAATTTCATCAATTTTGCTATTCCGATCATTTTTGGGAAATTTCCGAAACCCAAGCTTAAAACAACTAACCAATATATATTAGTCTATATAAACATTTAACGAAAGAGTCCAGTGGCCTAGTGGTCACTGGACTACAACAAAAGCCCACCACATTACTCAGAGGTTGCGGGTTCAAGTCCCTACTCCTTTCTTTTTAATTTTTTTTTGAGACTGAATAGTTACTATGTACTTTTGCAGTCTCTATTTAGTTGCTAACTTAAACATTTCCCACCAATATTTTCGCAAAATTGTTTATATTTTTGGGAAAAAAATGCGTAATTTAAGACTGATTTCGCAGTCCCTGTTTTTATTTAATATCTCAGAACATCTTCTTCTTCCTCACAATACAAACCGTTTCATCTTTTTTTTCTTTTAATTTCATCGATTTCTAACCTCAAAATCGAAGGTTATAACATGCAAACAAAGCCCAACTTATGTCTAGTACGGGTAGATCAAGATTAGGTAGAGGAGGTGGAAGATCCGGGAGAAATCTTCAACAAAGATTTTACCGTTCAACACCTCCGGTGACTCCTTCCTCGTCGGCGGAGAGGTTACCGGTGGTTCGGCCACACACCGATGGTTCTGGGCCGTCCAATTTGTCAGATTCATGGCCAAACGAAAACCTACCTCTTCAACCCATGGATGAAGCTTTTTCTTCACATGAGGACAATCAACCTCTTTAATTCACACTTGAAGACCTTCTCCATGATGGAGAAAGAGCCCTTAGGCTTCCAAAGTTGGATCCTTTTCCAACGGAAAATACAATTTGATGAGTTTTTTTTTCGAATTTTAGTGTAAGATTTCTTAGATTAAGTGGTAGATTAGGATGATGGAGTTTATAAAATGGAAGATTAAGATTTTTAGTTGATAAATATGATTTTTATCGAATTTTTATGAATTTTATGGAATATATATTAATTTTTTGTTGTTAAATATTATTAGATATATATGAATTTTATTATTTTTATGAATATTTAGTTGATAGATATGATTTTTTGGAATTTTTATGAATTTATGGAATATATATGAATTTTTAGTTTATATGTTATTTGATAAATATGAAATTTTAGATTTTTATGAATATTTAGTTGATAGATATGATTTTTTTTGGAATTTTTATGAATTTTATGGAATATATATGAATTTTTAGGTAATATATATTATTTGATAAATATGAATTTTTAGATTTTTATGAATATCTAGTTGATATATATTAATTGGAATTGTTATGAATAAGTTTAAAAATATTATTTGAATTGTGATTTGAAATTGTTTGGAATTTTTTTTGAATCGTATGTTTTCAGGTTTGATCGAGACGAATTCAGTAAAATTTCCAAATGAATATCGAATATCATCAGGAACGGATACAATGACGTTTATCTGAGTTGGATCAATACTCCTCCTGCTGTGCGAGATCAGTTTTTCATTAAATTCGCAGTAAAAATAATTTTTTTAAATTTATCTTTAATTTAATTATAATTTTAATTTACTAACACCTAATTTTGGTTTTCAAATTTTTGTTTAGCAAATTTTTTACTAGAGCCCGTTTATTACTGAAACCGTTCGATTCGAGTTTGATCAAGTCGGTATCAACAAGATGAAGGGAATTACCACTCAGATTAAAACTGAGGGGAAATGTCCGAAGTGGATGAATGGGGATGTCTATGTGAAGCTTTGTACACATTGGGCTACTGAGGAGGCGCAAGCGAAGAGCCAAAAAAATCAGGAAGCTCGTTGTTCTGATCGTGATGGGTGTGGACCTCATAAACATGTCTCGGGACCAAAGAGTTTTATCACGTTCAGTGTGAACTTGTAAGTATTTTTTACTTTATATATATATATATGTGTGTATATATTTTTTAAATAATTAATATAGTATATTTTTTTAAAGGAGAGAGAATATAAACGACCAGTCTGAATCAGTGAAGTCTTCAAGAAGACGCATACAGACGAGAAGACTCAGACCTTCGTAGACGAGAAAGCGAAGAAAATTATTGAGACGTATAAGGATAAGAAACGCGAGTTCATCCAATCTCAGAAGGACAGTAACACCGACCTCTCGGATGCTGCTTCTCAGATGATCGAACTCACTTTGGAGCAGGAAGACGAGATTTTCTTTAAGGTATGTTGATGTTTTATTAGTTACATATTCTTATAATTTATATTTAATTATAACTATTATTTTGTTTTTCAGTCTACTTTGTCGGACCGTGGAGGGAATGTCTACGATCTCGGAAATCTTGGCAGGAGATATGGCCACAGCAAGAAAAATAAACGAATCGTCGAGTCAGCTGTCACAGACACAATTTCAAGAATGCAGCAGGAGATGACATCTTACAAGGAACAGGTGCAGCAAGACATGACATTTGTAAGACATCAGAACCAGGAGATCTTACAGTTACTTCAGACAGCTCTCCTTTCGTTCTCGACTCACCTTACTACGATGACTCCTCCTCCTTTTCCACGACATGATGGTTCAGGGTCTTCTTCTATGGCCCCACCAAGCGATCACATTCCTGACCAACTATGATTTCTTTTCGGTTTTAGTATTGTTTGAACATTATATATTTTGTAGTACTTAATTCCATATAATTTAGTTTCGGTTTAATTTTGGTTTAATTCCGTATGTTTGTTTTGGTTTAATTCCGTATATTTGTTTTGGTTTAATTCTGTATATTTGTTTCCAAAAATTAAATTTTATTTAACATTTAAAATTTAAATAATAAATTTCTTTCAAACCATAAAAAAAAACTTGATATTGATCAGCGACTGTTCTGAGACTGATTGTTTGAGACTAATCTCCGACTGTAAGGTTGAGACGGATTAGCGACTGCGTACCTGAGACTACTTAGTGACTGATATGTTGATACTGATTAGCGACTACACATTGAGACTAAATAGCGACTGAGAAATTGAGACTAAATAGTGACTGAAATATTGACACTAAATAGCGACTGAGAAATTAAGACTAAACAACGACTGTGTGTTTGAGACTAATCTGCGACTGACATTTTGAGACTAAATAGCGACTGCATGTTTGAGACTAATCTGCGACTGACATTGTAAGACTGTTTAGCGACAGATTATTGAGACTAATCTGCGACTGTGGCGTTGCAACTGAGTTATTAGTCTCAAAACAGTTGCAAAATATACTCATAGTGTCAGTCTCCAATTAGTTTCATTTTTGCGACTCCATTTGTGGGTCTTGAAACAATCACATTTTTGCTCCTAAATAGCGACTAATTATATTAGCGACTAAGCTTTTGCGACTGATTGGATCAGTTGCTATTCAGTCACCATTCTCGGTTTTGAGACTGATTTGAGACTGATTGTGCAGTCTCAAACAACGAGTTTTCTTGTAGTGGAAGATGGTGTGTGTGGCAAAGCTTACTGATTTATCGTGTTGCATCTCAATTCCACATGGAGAAACATATGTTGAAGTTTATGGTGAAATGAGTGAAAATAGTACAGTGAGTACAACATTTGATTATTTTTTTGAAGTTTTTGGGTCCTTTGTCGTATTCTATGGTTACGATTCTACCATATATGTCTTTTTCATTTCGTCAAAAACATCCTCTAAGAAAAAACTGATGGGTACGGCTTTGGAGTGTTCATGCTAATGCTTATAATGGAGGAATTAATCGCGCCAGTTCTGATCCAGAGTGGATGTCCAAAATAAATTGGGTTGCCTCATTTTGCCCCCTCTACTTATTTTTTTCTCACGAAAACAACTTGAACTTTTTGCTAATTAATTTATACCCTATAATTTTTTATTCTTAGTTTTAATACACCAACAAACATGATTAACTCAGCTAATAAGCTTGTAATCGAGCATTAAAAAGTGTTTACTGTGGCATTTCTCATAAATGTTTAAGAGTAATACTAGGTCGTTTGGGCCAAAAAAATCACAACTGAGTAACACTAAATGACGTTGTTTTGTGTTTTGTGCTCGAAATTAAAAACACAAATACGACGTTGTATCTCATGTTTATGAACTTAAACCAAAAAATCGATTTGGGGATATATCTCTAGGGTTCTTTGTTTGTTTGTTTGAGGCATGTAATTAGGGTTCTTTGTTTGTTTGTTTGCGATTTCAATGTCGATGATGAGGGAGAATGGAGCAAAATTGGAGTTCGATGATGATGATGCACATGTTTCAGATGGCGATAAAGAGGAAGACGCAAAGGAGGTAGAAAATGGTGATGAGAAGGAAGAAGACGCAGAGAGTGAAGAAGGTGAAGAAGATAAAGAAGACATCTTAGAAAGGTTTGAGTTTGAGGTAGAGGAATCTGTGGCTAATTGGGTTGATGAATTTAGGATTGGTCGAAATATTATACTAGAGAATGATGATGAGTATGAGGATCCGGTTATTGCTAGAGATAGGAAGCTTAGGTTTGGAACTGATGATAAGCTGGGGCATTGGGAGAAAGTTCTTCACAGCTTTTGAGTTCAAAGAGGCTGTGTTGAATTATACTTTAAAGAATAGAAAAAATATCAAACAAGATCGATGGGAGAAAGATAAAATGAGTTTTTGGTGTGCTCAAAGCAAGGACTGCAAGTGGAGAGTATATTGTTCATATGAACATTCGAAGAGTGTTTGGATTTTGAAGTGGAATGCTCGTGCATGAAGTGGCAGGTCACAGGGATTCCTTGCAAACATGCCTACGGTACAATATTAGATTGTAATAAAGACGTGACTGATTTTGTTTGTGCTTATTTCCATTCTGTGGTCTGGAAGGAACAGTACATGAGAGCACCTAATCCCGTGAGAGGTTCTAAATACTGGATGACTTTAGATTACGTTTTGATTACCGCACAACATCTTCCAAACATGCCTACTAGAAAAAAGGGGCAAAAGAAAAGCTTCCATGGATGAAAGGGAAACTTGAGTCGCCAAAGAAGAAGGGCAAAGCGTGTGAAGGTGAGGTACTTAAACAGAGCAAAAAATGTCGAGTGTCATGATCCATACTTTTGTTGACACTAATGAGTCAAAACTAATTTGTATAACAATTGCAATGTTTAACGGCTATTAATGAATTGTCCTTACTCTTCGACAACATCAACAACAACCTTGGCAACAAAACTCATTCTTCATAAAAACTCATTCTTACTCTTCGACAACAATTCTTCATGAAAACAGAAACAGAAATAACATAACAATGCAACCATGATGGTCATCTACAATCCCTACAAAATAATCATACTACAGCACAACAAACTAAATTTTTCCAAATAACTAGGCAATTGAGATTATAGCTACAACTATTAAACCAACTCTTTTCAATGTGGAGTTCTTCAACTCCACCATTTTATTTCTCATCTTCTGTTTTGAAATCAAAAGCTCTTTGGTCATCTTCTCAATTATTTCTTTATGTGCCCTCATATTTTGCAGCATTTCATTCCTCAAACTACTAACATCCTCTGATACATGCTTGAGTTCATCTTCAAACATTCTCAGCTCCTCCACAATTGCATCATCGACCCACTTAAACAATTGATCTTCTTTTTCTCTCTATCACACAAGAATATCAATTACATCACAAGATTAAAGCTCAATTTTATGAAATTACATGATCAAATCACGAGATTTACCTTCATTCCAACCGAACACCTATAGAACCTCTGATTTGGATTTTCAGCTGTCTTTGATGTGAAGGTCACGATCCTCTCACCACACCAACACGATTTTGGAACACCATTACAAGCTTCTATGTGTACAATTTGGCTGGAGACAGAAGAATTAGTCCTATACATCAAATTCCCAAACAAACAAAGAACCCTAGTTTACAGAGAAATCTTCAAATCGATTTTTTGGTAAGTTAAGAGAAGATACAAAACGATGTTGTTTTAGTGTTACTCATTTGTCGTTTTAGCCCAAAACGATGTAGTATTACTCTGAAACGTTTATGAAAAATGCCACAATAAACGCTTTTTAATGCTCCATTACAAGGGTCTTAGGTGAGTTAATCATATTTGTTGGTGTATTAAAACAAAGAATTAAAAAGTACAGGGTATAAATTAATTAGCAAAAAAGTTCAGGTTTTTTTGGTGAGAAAAAAATTAGTAGAGGAAGAAAAATGAGGCAACCAAATAAATTTCTTCAAAGGTTTCAAATTCTCGCAGGATGATATGTAATAAAAACATGTGAAATCTGGTTTACAAGAATATTATGATAAACAAAGTCTAACATTTTGCAAACGACATTTTCAAATAGTCATCATCTGTAAATATTAACGATCATATATTTTTATATATTATGCATAATTATGATTTAAGAAAAAAATATGATTTACATTATGATTTTACATGAAGAAATATGATTTTGCTAATATAAGAATACTATTTAAAAACTAAGAATTATAATTTATATATTTAATTTCATATCAAAATGTTAAATTATATGTTATTGCTTTTTTAGATTAATTATTTTAAATAACTTTTTACATATTTACTTTTATCTAATTATATTATTCAACCGCTGCAGTGTTTCCAATCAACATTAATTTTTTAAAAAATATTTGTTTGAAAACAAAATTCAATCACTATCTTCAAACAATCATTTTTAAACTACATTCGTTTCAACTATTCAAATTTTTTAAATAAATAATATCTATTATAAATAGTTATAGTGTTACTAGTCGGACTCATTGTATTCATGTATTGGTCGCACTTATCAATCTTCTTCAATGCTTGACCTCAGTTTTTTTTGGACTTGGAGCTAACTATTGTAGCCCTACAACTTGACTTTAGCTGTGAAACCTAAAGATAATCGATTCTCTCGTGAACGACATTTTATTCAGACTATATATTAAATTTTCTGAAATTTTGTGAGTTAATTGAAAATATTGATAACTTACTTTTTAAAGAAATGTAAATTCATGATGTTAATGTCCAATTCTTGTTATGAAATTTATTTGTGATGAATTCGTAGTTTTTGATAAGTCATTGTAATTCTATTTTTTAACGATCAATGAAGAAATTATCACTCATTTTATTTATTATATACTTGCAAAAAACATAATAAACATTATTTCTAAATTGTCTAAAATTCATTACAAAATTATATTAGCACAAAATATGTATTCGTATAACAAAGTATTATGTTATAATAAAAGGAAATTTTCATTTATATTTTTGAAACCATATAAAAATTTTGAAGAGTCGGAAATAAATTTGAAAAGAAAATTTAAGGATGGTTAAAAGTCTTAAAATAAAATCACACCGTCTTAACTTTTTGATCACAAATCTTTTCTTTTTTTGATACTGAAGATGATCTGGACAAACCCAACAAATTTTACGAATATGAAAGTTTATTAGACATTTATTATTATAGTAAAGATTGTAAAGATTATAAGATCTTCGATACTATATCAGTGTCTCGCATTATCCACGTAAGTATGAAAGCGGCTATTCTAGGAACAGTATTCCAAGTTTTAAGCATAAATCAAACCCGTATCTCTGCAATTTAACGCAGTATAACCTAAACTATTGTTAAATTTTTCAAAATATTTGAACCTAAAGCCTCCTAAAATGCTTTGTACGACACTAGAAGCATTTTGGACTGTCACAAATTGAATATTTAATAGAGTTATTCATCAAAAACGCCCTTTTCAAGAGGCATAATTATCTGAAATGCCCTGTTTTTGAATCTTTGTACAAAATACCCTTTTCGTTGAGATAGAAAGACAGATATAACCCTTTTATATATGAATCATACTGACCAACTGACTGGGGCAGATGTGGTTAAGTGTGTCTTCTCCTTCACGCTGAAAATCGCCTGGGTTGATTGTAAAACCGTAAATAATATTAAAGGCAAACCATTTGGGGAAGTAGAGAAAGAGAAATTCGAAATATTGGGAGGTTGAATTAGAGCTGCGTAGCGAAAAAAGAGCACGGAGTTGGAGGTTAAAGTAAAAAGTAGTGGAAATAACATCAGGCATTGTCGCTTGGTGTTGTGAAAGCATAGATGGCTGCGAAGAAGGTAAGTTACCGTTTTTGTGGTGTTGTTATGAAGTTGGGAAGAACTAGTTGCTGAAGGGGTAAATAGAAAATGTGGGCTAACCTGCTAACCTGCTAATGTGTCAAATGAGGTTGTGTCATTGTCATTGATTTGTGTGATGTGCTTGATTTGGTGTTGGAATGAAAGGGGGTGGGTGAGGACAAAGAATTTTAAAGACGTAATATGCCATGCAGACGAGTAGGACGACGATTAAACATAATTTTTGGTCATAGAAGTTGTTGTATGTGCAGGGAAAAAAAGCTACTGTGGAGGTGGATCCTACTAAACTACCACCAAGGCTAATGGCGGAGAGGAGATACCCTGCAGATGGGAGAATTAACGCTTACTCGAGGCCTAAATTTTTACTGGCAATTGCGGAGGTATTCGAAGGTACTAGCGAGATGGAGTACTTAAGGAACTCAGCGTTGGGGAGGCTATTTGACCTACCAGTACAGAAGAGTTCACTACCGCGAAGACTGTTTCACAGTCTGATATGCAGGATATTGGTGACGGAGAAGAAATATGAGATATGGTGTGTGTTTGGGGGATAGCCTCAACGATTCTCATTGAGGGAATTTGCAATCATCACAAACCTAAATTGCAACCCATTCCCGGAGACCGAGTCAATAATACAGTATCAGACTCCTGCTGAGGGGCATGAGCCGTATTTGAATACACTATTCGGTGAAGAAAAATGGTTTAAGGTGGAGAAAATCGTGGAGTGGCTACAGAAGGATAAGCGCCTACCTGTCTCAGAAAGGATTCCTAGGTCAAGAGCATTGAGGCTAGCCTTAATTGTGGTTGTGGAAGGAGTGTTGACCTGTGGCACTTTAACAGTTAAGCCAAGGAAAAAAGTTGTGAAGATGGTGAAAGATTTAGAACTGTTCGAGGAATACCTATGGGGTAGAGAGTCGTTTCTGCTAACACTTAAGCTGCTAAAATTTGGACATAAACTGCAAACCATAGATGATCTTATTGGGAAGATACGGCAGACACACACGTGTGCTCTAGGATTGCCAATTATGTTGCAACTACTGGTTTTTAAGTGCATTTCATTGGTTGAGAAACTACTACCCGAGGATGACGAAAGAAGTTTTGGTTATTCTCCAATCAAAAGATTTACTATACTGAAAGCATTCCATTATACTAACATTTTGGTGGTGGAAGACAATCCCAAGGTAAATTCAAAATTAATTGATCTCCAAATTTGTTGTGTTTCATATGAGTTAAATTTGTTGTAAATTCTATGTTTTCCGTCTCAGCTTGTAGTTGAGCCAATCTTGGAGGGCAAAACAGAATATGATATTAGTTGGAATGATGAAGTGGATAACCCTAAAGTAAATTATCTCGAAAAACTTATAGAAAAAGGTATAACCTTCACAAACAGCTGTTCGGAAGGAGGATATGAAGGAGAGCCGGTTTTGGTAGCTGAAATGGCTACAAAACCACAAACAAAAGCGTGTACAAGAGTTAGCAAGGAAGAGGATATCAATGGAAGGAGGGGTAAAGGAAGAAGAGGAGAAAAGAGAGAGGGTGGACAGAGTTCTAAAATTGAGGATGAAGACGGAGGTCATGTAAGAAAAGTTATTGAGAAAACAGCGAGGAGAATTTGCTGAAAGAGAATTGCAGCAAAAATGAAATTGAATTACAGCGAAAATCTTATCCAGACCTTAAATGGCAGAGATATAAGGGTGTGGCAGACGTACTTAGAAAGATTGGAAGGGGAAAGGTGGGCAAGAGTTGTAAGAAAGCAACAGAGGATGAAAAGATAGAGAGCGGGCAAAAGTTGGAATTTTTTTATACAATGGTAGGTGAACAAAATTGGCTAACATTCTTTTTGTACACAGGATGGTGATGAGGCATACCAGGCGGACGAGGTAGAGAATGAGACGGATGGGGAAAAGGTGAGGCAAAAGGTGGTGCGGGTAGATGAAGATAAAAAGGGAAGATAAAGGCTGCAGAACATAATGGCGTCATTGTCGTTGTTGTGGACGATGAACAGAATGGCATCATTGTCATTGTTGGGAACATGGACAATACGATTGAGGCAGAGACAACGAAGGTGAGTTTTGAGATTACATGTTCTTTGATGTGGCAGAAGTTGAAGTGTAATGATAAGGAAAATGTTGATTGTTTGTGGACAATGAACAGAATGCGGTGAACATGCACAGAACATGGAAATCAACGAAAAGGAAGAGGACTATTACAATGTTGAGGACAAGGACCCTACAGAGGAGATGGACAAAGGTTAAATGCACATAACCGAGGAGAAGCAAAGTGTGGCTGAAGACAATGAAGAGAAAAATGAAAGTGATGAGGACACGGACAATGAAGATGTAACTGACGAACGGAAGGTTAGAAAGTCTATTAATCAGTAGGCCATTAGAATTATGGATGTTATATATGTACATTGGGCTCCCGTAAGATATGGTCATTCAGAGGAGAAGGAATGTATAGGTGGGAAAGGAAGAAAGGAGGATTTTGTAAAAAATGAAGTGCTGTTTTGGGAGAACCTGAAGAAACGATTTGCTAAACAACTATCAGAGCATAAGTAACTTTATCATAGAGTAGAGACAAAATGGACATGAGTACAAACTGATCCTTGTCTCCGTGTAGGCGATTTATGATTGATAGGCATGAGGTGAAGAAAATGTTTTTCACAGAGTTGTACACACCTCATAAATGGCTTGATACAATGGTAAGTAAACATGTGTGAAAGATTGACAATAATTGAAAATACATATTATGTCCTCTTGTGGTATATAGAAATGATATAATGATTTTAATGCACGCAGCACATAGAAACTCTCTTGTCTACAGTCTCGCGACAGAATAGCACTGGTCTTGCAGCACAAAGAATAGCATTGGAGATATTTGTGCGTAAAACATTCGTAATGTAAGTTTCCCTACACGATTTCATGTGGTTAGGAGCGACAAATGTTCACAGAACAAGAGGGTGGGAGACTATGGGTCCATTGCTGTGAAATTTATTGAGCTACACTCACAGAGGAAGGGGGTTGGAGGGATAACAGATGACATGGTGGACACTTTAAGGCTCGATTACGCTATTAAGGCGTTTGAAGAGTATGTCGAACCTCTGAGACTTGCGCGAACATATTTAAGACATATATGAATGATGTTTAATGTGAGTAGATTCGAGATTTCATTTTGAAAAGAAAATTTGTGATTGTGTGTAGTAAGTGGAAGGAACATGGTATGAGCTAGAGGAATAGTAGTGATAATTTAAGTTTATATGGCTATATTCTAAGTAACCCAATGTGCTGACATAGATGTTGTCAACAGTTCTTACGGATGATATTATGGACATTGGCATTCTGCTTGTCCATGGATTATCTAAGTACTTAAGGAGGGTCTTTAATGTATTGTCAATGTCTATGTAGTTAGTAGTCAATTAAACCGACTGGGGACAAATGTGTGTTTTATACATGTGTATATTATAATCAAAATTTGTTGTCAGTGGCGTCTTAAAACTTCAGAATTAAAAAGTAAATTCAAAATCTAATTACTGCTACTATAAGAGACATGGACATCGTTAAATTTTTGGGGTAGTTGCCATGGTAGAAGCTGAATACTTCGAATATAATCAGTATGGACAAAGCCTATAATTCTTGAATTATTGACCATATAACAAAATACACTATTTTTGCAAAACAACAAAATACACCGGACGATGGAGTAGTGAAAAGTACATTGCAACAAAAGGAGTGGCAGAGTAGTTTGTAAAGGATAAGACCTACAGCTGGAAGATTTCCTATAAAGGGCAAAAGTTCGGATGAATCATGTAGTCATATAAGATTTTTGCAAGTAGTTTGTCTGTGCCCAATACCTTTGCAGCATGTGCATCTTTGCGTAGTTCCCTACAATAGTCGTTTATATTACATGGTAATAGGTGCACCTAGATAAATAAGTTGATGAAACATTGTCGATGCTTCTGGTACTATAGGTGCTCTCAACACTAGGTGCTTCAAGCAACTCATTTATATAACATGTTTCATCAACTCATTTATGTAGGTGTTTCATCATAAAAAAATTTGACGTCTTACTAAGTGTTTTGTTTAAATCTTAGAAAATTGACATTCAAGAAGTTAAAAAGGAAAACACGTACATAAATGAGTTGATGAAACATGTAATATAAATGAGTTGCTTGAAGTACTCAATGTCAAAAGCACCTTTAGAGTTAAAGATTTTTCAAATTAGATGAATTATGATTGTAGTTAGGTTGTAATAAGATATAGTTTTTGGTTAGATATCGTGTTTATTTGTCGGTTAGGTAGGTTGTACTGGGTTGTATTTAATT
>OVBA01007905.1:0-13566 GCA_900406435.1 Lepidium aucheri | reverse complement strand
ACTATGCTCAATGATTTGATAGCTTAGACCGAATAAAAAATGCTTTATCACTCACCGACATCTGTGTACGCCGCGTCTCCGGATTTGAACCCAAAAATCAAATCCAACTCCTTTAATGTCACCACGTATAGTTTGTCATACACGGTGAACGTTATATACCCAGGTCCGTTCTTCTTAATCTTGGCTGTCTCAGACTTTGAGTAGATAAGAAGATCCATGGTGGCGAGGAATTGCAACGTCTCCTCAATGTAAGAGCTCGCCACACTATACATGCAACCTTAATCCCAAGCGAGCTAAACACCCTATCCACATCCTCAGTGATACCCAATTTCCTCATGGTTCTAGAATGTGGGAAGTAAGTACCTTTGATCCCCATCGACTTCAAAGCTTCATACGCCTTGTCGGAGTCATTTGCCTCCCTTGCGCCCTTCCCTTTCTTCTCTGCCTCTCTTGCCTTGTAGGCCTTCCTCGCTTCTTTTCCTTAGTACCCGCTCCTCTTCAAATCATCTATGTGTATGTGGTACCTCGTTTTCTTCTGCTTCTTTTCAGCCTTTTTCTTTGTCTCCTCCTCGTTCTTGTACTCGATGTCCATCGGCGAGGGCTGAGCATACTCACTGTCCTCATCACTATCCTCACTGCAGGATGGCGAGGCTATCTGCTTGCCTTTCCGCTTTGCCTAAGCTGAGCTTCCTTCCCCGTGGACAAATCTCCAGTCCATTAGCTTAGCCGCCGATTTCCTCGTTGTTCCTCTTATCGAGATTTCTCTCCTCGTCTGTACTCCTGGTTCATCCTTGTCCGATTGAAAGATGAATCGGCGAGGCCTATTTTTGCGGCGGACCGACGGTGAATCTTCTAACTCTGCCGCCCTTTCTCTTCTTCTGGCTCTCAATGCATCATTCATGAATTTGCTACAGAACTCCTTTACCTTTCTTTTAGCTCTGGAAGACATGCTTGACAAGGTGTTTTATCGGAAAAACTCGAACGTTGAAAGAGGGAGAGAAACTCGCCGGCGGTGAGAAATACTTTGTTTGCTTGAATGTTTGAAATTGGATGAGGAAGCTGATGAGGGAGAAATCGTTTATATAGGCGAGTAGTGCAGGTCTTTGAGGAGACAATCTAGGGAGAAGAAAGGAGACAATTTCGGCTCCCAAGTTGCTTGCCATTTGTCCTTGATGTTGGCATCATCCCGTCGGTCGATTTTGAATTTTGAATTCTTGATCAATCTCAGCCCTTGGATTGGTCCAACTTTCACTTGACCTCTCCTAGATTTTCGCCAAAGCTGTTAGTTCGTGGGCCCCACTTGATGAGCTAGAACCGAATCAAATTTTGTCCTTATGTACTCCTCAGCTAACCTCCTCGCTTATCCTCCTCGCGGTTTCCACTGAGGCCTGACTATGCATTCAAAAAAACCCAAGCTTGAACTGCGCTTGTTGCTTTTCCTTTGACTACTCTGAGTCATGATTAGCTTCCCGTTTGTGGTAATATCTAAAAAAATAAACAGTCAACCACATTATCAAAATAGGCTCAATTCAAAGCATTTATACTACTAAGCATCATGTTCAAGATTTCATTGAATAGTAAGTTCATTTCAATCATAATGAGACGTATTTGACTAGAAATTTCTTCAAAAGGATACTAAGGTGTGCAAGTAGGTCCATGAGTGGTGTTCAAGGCAATGTGAACACTACTCGCACACCTTCCTCGGCTTCAGTCCTGAGGAGTCCTTGTTCTTTGTCAAATTTTTCACACCTCGCTTTGATGCCTCCGAGGACTAGGTGTGAGGCATGCTCGCTCTTGGCTTAATGAGGGCATTACTTCCTCTAATTTTACCAAGAGTACATCCAAAACTCCTTCAACCTGAGATGTAGATCAAAATACCAAATACCCAATACCAACAACAATTAACTAGCAAAAATTGTTCTCAAAAATAAAACAAGACCAAATTAACCTTAAACAAAATTAAAAAGAATTTTCAAGAGTAAAGGATAGACATGGGATTCCCTTCCAAGTGGGCTTGTTTAGAGTCACAAGCTTGACTCTTCATACTCCTCTTAGTATGCGTTTGCAAAGGGAACCAGAGCTCCCTTGTTTGCTTCCTCGTCCATTCCTCCGATTGTTCCTTCAATCACAAAGCATTGCCCGTCGATCGTAGGCTTCTTTTTTCTTTCCTTGAGGTCGAATATCATACCAACTCCTTCTCCAACCTTTAGTTCAATGGTCATGTTCCGAACATCAATCAAAGCACCCACTGACGCCAAGAAAGGTCTACCCAGCAGTAGTGGATCAGTAGGTTCTTCATCCATCTCTAATACCACAAAATCAGTAGGAACCAGCACACTGCCAACACTTATTGGTACATCCTCGAGCAGTCCCCTTGGCTTTCTTGTTGTTCTGTCTGCGAGGACCAATGAGATTTTGCTATACTTGACGTTTGAGTACCCCAGCTTTTGCGCAGTGATTAGTGCGATCAAACTGATGGATACTCCAAGATCGCACAAGCAGTTAATGAACGTTAGATGCCCTACTGCACATCGAAGTGTGAAGCTTCTCGGATCACTTAACTTTTCTGCGATGAACTTTTTCCTCTGATATGGGAGAACTAGTACCAATACTGATCCAGATGATCGAATCCCAACAGCCATACATTCCTCTTCTCGTTACCTATAACCCACTTGATTCCTCGTAAAAGCACTTTCTTAAAATCAACAAGAATACTCAAAAATGGTGAAGAACAAACCATAATATAATTAAACCAAACCGAATCGTGAATATTTTGGAATTTACACTTTTATCATAAAATCTTTGACCATAAGCTTTGATCATCTCGAATAATCGTCCAACCTATCTTGGCAAGTAAATCTCGGTTCATATATTTGGTCTTTATGAAGTGTGGCTAGACTTAAAGTGTGGCTTTTCCAGCCAGCGAGCTTGGAAGAGACTTGCTCAATAACTTATCTAAATGTCTCTTTATTAACTTGTTTCTGCAGAACCGAGATCCCCAAATTCTTCTCCAAATCCTTGGTAGTTGAGATCCCACTCACATAAGTAATTTCAGCTTCTAACTCACGAGAAACGTTCTTGGAAATATAGATTTTCGACTTCTCTACACGAATCTTTTGACCTGAAGCAGCACAAAAAGTCTCCAAAATTCTAAATTAAACCCGAATCTACTCTATCAAAGCTTCCGTAAAAATGATCTGTTTGTTAGCAAAACAAATGTGTGAAAGCTTTCATCCTACTCTAGATAGGCAGATTGGCTTCCAGGATTGACTCCCATCTTCCTTTTCAATAAGGTGACAAAGCCTATCCATACATAACACAAACAAGTAAGGTGATAACGAATCTTCTTGTCTCAAACCTCTAGAAAAAGTGAAAGCTTTTACCATCTTACCATTCCATAAAAGTTTCATACTTGGATTTGTGGCAGATTGCATAATCAATTGCTGCAAACCCTCGGGGAGATTTGAAACCAGAATAGTATCATTAAGAAAATCCCAACAAATAAGATCATCCGCAGGTCAAGCTTAAGCAACATCCATCCCTTTCTATTGGTCTTGCGTGTCATAGAGTGAACAACCTCTTGTGAAAAAAAACCATTATCGGTACTTAGTCTTCCCGAAATAAAGCTATTGAGCCGGACCAATAATCTTACGCATAATCAACTTCAACCTCAACACCATTATCTTGGTTATGAGTATAAACAACACATTACATAACCTTATTGGAAAAATTGGGTTATCACTTTTGGCGTATCAACTATTGGAATGAGAACCACCAACACATCATTAGATCCACTAGGCGAAATTCCAGTTCTAAAAAATAATAAATTAGAAACCGAATTGTCAATAACATCCCATCATTCTTGGTAAAAAACTAGTTGATACCCGTCTAGTCTAGGAGCTTTATACTTCCTCATAATGCACATAGCTCTCGTAATTTCCATTGTTGAGAAAGGCTAAGCTAATTTCTCCATATCATACATTTATTGCGAGATAAAACCCTCTAGAGGTAAGTGAGTAGAGACTTCAGCGACATCATCTAGAGAGTACAGTTTATTATAATACGCAATATCTAACTATTTGAGTGCCGCATTATTAGAGATCCAAATCCTATCCAACCGCTTCAGTATCTCAATATGATTTCTTCTTTTACGTGTGATAGTAGAAGTGTAGAATAAAAAGTATATCTATCGCCCAAAGCAAATCACTTCTCCTGAGTCTTTTGGAACACACCCTCTCTTCTTGTTCCAAAAGCTCATTGGAACTTTTTAAGATTTCTGCCTCTCGTAAAAGTAAACAATTCGAGATAGCCACATCCAGCGAGTTTTGAACTTGTTTAATCTTAGCAAGTAGCTTCTCTTTACGTTGCTTAATATCACCAAAAACTTCCCAAATTCTCTTTTAAGAGTTCTCTAGAGCTTCATCAAGGCCTTAGACGTTGTAACAGAATAGTCCCAAGAATAGTGCATCAGTTCTTTGAAAACCAGATGTGTTAACCATGCAGCCTCAAACCTAAACGATCGCCTTTGCGGATTGTTTATCACTTCAGGGTATAACTGCAAATACAAGGGCGTGTGGTCTGAAGATAAGAAAGGCAAATAAGAAAACGACGCATCCTGGCCTTTCAAACTTGCTGCTGCTGAACATAAGACTCGATCAAATCTCATTGCAACATAGGAAGACTCAGACCAACCTATGCGTCAAGTGAATCTAGTACCTTTGTAACGTATATTAATAAGCATGGACTCATTAATCCAACAATCATACTCAATGGAATCTCTGGAAAGCCTCCAGTTACCTCCATTTGTTTCATTAAGACAGACGATTGAGTTGAAGTCACCACCCACAGTTAATGGTGATATCCAAGATAACATCCTGTAACTTTTTCCAAAGCTAACTTCTCATGGTAACAGTAGGAGCAACACAGATCACGATAAGGTGAACAATTTCCATACCATCTTTCACACTAATATGAAAAAATTGTTCAGTTGTTTGTAACACTAACATCACTTAAACCATCTCACCAAAGCAGCGAAATCTCACCACTCTGATCTATAGTATCAACACGATGAGAATTTGCAAAGCCCAACCCCTATAAATATGACTTGAACTATCACCTCCTGTATGAGTTTCAAAACAAAGTCAAAATAGTTGTCTTAAACCGTTTAAGCAAATATCATACTGATCGTCTAAAATTGGGTTTATTTGCCCCCCCCCCCAATATTTCCAAAATAAATAATTCACCATAATAACACAGAAAGTGTGCAAAGAAACTGCCGGGCAGAATGTTAAAAACTTGGTGGTTTCTCTTGCCCACCATAATCGATAACCTGGATCTCCATATCACCACTACTACAACAAGTATCCGTAATAGGGCAAGCTTGAACCACTAACTTTGAAACCTGAACATCCAAATCACTTATTGTACCACCCCTAACTAATACTTCCATGTCATTTCGATTCTCTCCAGCACCAACAAAAGGATTAATAACCCTATGTCCTTAATGCTGGAACCTCCATTAACTCCCTCCTCACTCTTCAATCGCTTTCTTGAGCCCGACAAATGACTTCTTAAGTAGCTTGACCAAAAATTAACCCTTTAACTGGTCTATTATGTTTCTTTATAGCCACGCCACTCTTCTTTATACATATTTTACTTGAAGCTTTAGACACAAGCAAATATGAGGCTTTAGTAAAACTATTAACTAAGGAGTAAACATTACTTGAATTTCCACCCGTGAAAACAATTAGGCTTTGGGTCTTCGATGTATGTGGAATTCGGGTTATCTTGAGATAGTTTGGTACATTCTCTTTACCCGTAAGAGTTACCACTAATGGATCCACAACACTGTTTTCTTTCTGTTGTTTTGAAATATTATTGAATCCATTTGAGATATGAACATTCTTGAAAACCTTACTCAGCGGGGTTTCACGCAAACTGCATCCCAAAATAGTCTTTGAATCGCAGAAGATCTTTTCTAACTTACACCTTACATTGAATTTTGGTTCGATCTCTTAACCAATGTAAAACCACATACATCTTGATCAGACTGCACTGGTTCGGATGAGCTTCGTGAATGAGCCATCTTCTTCACAGCTGCTGAAATCAAAATAGAGAAATTGGCTGGCGCATGTCCAAGAACACCACACCATGAACAGATGTTAGACAAACCCTCATACTCAACAAAATAGTGATTCCCATTAACCAATGTTGTCCCTTTTAGTGGTTTCCTCAAACCCACTTCCACACAAACCTAACAAAACGAGCACGCTCAAAATATTGGGTAATGAGATCCACACACATAGGTTTACCAACACTTCTACCAATATTCATAATAATGGTAATATGGTAAAGTGTAAACAGAATTTTCAATAATCTAAGCAAAACAGAGTTGTTATAATATCATCACATAGAGGATTGAAGCCCAGTTCCAATCTTGCACCATGAGATAATTTCCAAACATTCTTTACGGGACACCAGTCAAAGTCGTAACTATTACTCTTCCACATCAAAAAGGACCAAGAAGAATTTCCTTGGAAGATCTAAGACATACATACCCCCTTAGGCTTCCATAGTTTCTTTAACTTTCGGGTCAATCCATTAATCAGGACTCTTCGCCCTAAAACCTTAACGATGATACAGTTCTTCCATAAATTGTGCATAACCTTCATCACTTCATCAGAAATCATAATCTCTACCTCTCCATTCACACAATTAGGATACTCGACCATCATATGATTAAACACAAACTCATCATTAGTCACCAATAGTAGATACGACATACCTCCCGTTTTTTTGTCTTTCACATTTTGAGCCCATGGAACCCCTTCGTGTTGAGGATCTCTTGCCGGAGGACCAGTCGTAACATACATCATCATCATGTTGTTCTCGAAAATTGAGTGAACCTTAGAATCGCCGCCAGTATCCATCGTTATCAATATCATTCATTTGTGTTTGAAAAATTCTTATAAAATATAAGAAACAATTAGATAAATATTAATGAACTGTAGATTTTATTAGAGGTTTGCAACATGTATAATTTTTTGCATCATACTGGGTACTCGTAGTTAAAAAGTGAGAAAATAGTTTCCATACTTCTTTAGAAAATTAAAAAGAAACAGATTTTGTAACTCTCTCCTTCATACTTTTGGGGTTGCAGGGAACTTTAATCCAAGTAAGTATCCCTAGTTTCATGCGTACAATTTCAAGGATTTATTTGAGGAGGGCTGGGTTTATCAAATATCAGAATTTGACATGAATATAAGCTACTCGAAGTTTAAGCTGACTAATCACCCTCATGCTATTAAGTTGTTGAATTGCAGTATACTCTATTCGGTACAGGATGATGGACCTCTGACACCAAAGGAAATGTTTAGGTTTCGGCAGTATAATGAGTTGTGTGCTCTCGCTTATTAGAGTGAAGAGTTCCCAGGTTATCTCTAGTATACGCAATATCTTAATGGATGCATATATTGATTTACTTGTATTCATTTTGTTTTTTGAATTTGACAGATGTTGTTGGGGAAATAGTTAAGGTCGAAAGCTCCGACATTGAAAATATTTATTCAAACGAGAGATTGCTGTGTATTCTGCTTGACTAGGTATACATATTTTTTGTACTTAAATGTGGTTTATTAATACTAAATATAACGTTTGTGTGTAGTAAGAAATTTGTGCATATAATTTTATTGATACATTCTGAGGATGCTATAAACATCGACATTGGATCATTTTGTACGAGTTAAAAGAATCTGGGATGGTTGAGAAGATGAACAGACTGAACTCGAGATGTTAAGGTCGAGTTTAGACTCTTGAGTGCGCAAAATGAGATAAAACTTGAGCAGCAGAAAGATGAATGGTTGAAGTTACTTCTTGTGAAGTTTTAGCGGGATCTGATGAACGAGTGAGAACTAACGAGTATGAAGATGGATACGTGATTACTAGGTTCCGGAGAGGACAATGGATTGAATAAAATTTACAGAGATGACGGATAATCCTCTAGACCTTTTGGGCTCTTTCCTTGATTGATATTACACACTAATTCAAGGATTGAGAAGGCTAGATCTTCAGGCAAAGGATCAAACAAAAGAGAGAGCTTTTGGATAAAATGTTTGATAAATCTAAAAGGAACAAGGGTTCAAGTATTTAAAGGGAAGAGAAGCCACATAATGCTCTAGAGAAACTGATGGGCCAAACATACAAAGACCCAAATCATAAATCATACAAACCAACTTCCTAACTCAGTTCAAAATCACTCCTTGTAAGCCTTTCTCAGCATGTTGCCAATGAGGATAGATGTGAAAGTGTGTGTCGACAAGCCTTATTAAAAATCAAGGTCTAGAAAATCCATTGAGACAAAACTAGAAACAAGGAAAAGAGTGCAAGAACACACCTTTCATTGGCAACCTTTAGTCAGCTTGAATCAAAACCAATGTGGTTTGATTAGCCATAGGACTAAGGTTGCTTTCGGCCTGTATAAGCAATGAGCTCACGACTTGTTCCAATTGTCTAGTTTTAGCTCGAGTAATGAGTCCACTTGATAGATCCGAAGCTTGCTGCACTCCTTTTGGTTCGAGCTCACTTTTCTCTTCTTGTTATGGTGCTTGATGCTTGTCCATTATCATATCAGATATGGGATGCATGTGCCATGTCATTTTGTAAATTGTACACAAGCATAGGTCATTATAGTGAATGTCGTGAATGCCGTGAATGCAAACTCATTTGGAGGTATGCGTGATTGTATTTGTCTTTTATATCTTCTTTGAGTACAAACTAGAAAGCTCTATGTCGCTCTACGTGTCAGTTAAGTCTGAGTACATCATATTCTTCACATTTTTATGTTGATAATGGCTTGGATGCAGTTAAGAGATTCTTGGACATGTATATGAATCTGTCTCAATAAAATTATAAAATCTCACTTCAAAATTATAGGTTATTTAAAATTTTCATGTCATGCTCGACCAAGTAGTGTTGGTAAAACTGCTTCTCATTTTGACCTTCTCGATTGGATCGTCTTCAAGTGAATCACTTTGGTCGAGGGTCCCATCACACTAGATGAAACATGAACTAAAACTAGATGAAACACCATTCTTGTTAGCTTGAACATAACTTTTCTACCAAGCTCATCCTAAAAGAGAAGCTCACATACTCATCGATAACAATGGCTAGAGAGAAATTTAGGTTTGGGTAGGGGGACCATTCCAATGGGAGACGGCTATTTGGGTCAACAAACATGGTGCAAAGGTGAAAGGAAACCCACTTATGTGTATGTACCCATGAATGCAAATTTAATGTATGACATGATAATTACAAGTTCAATTTAGGTTCTATTATGATAAGGAATGACTTCAAGTCTAAACAAGCTTCAGCTAAGGAATGAATGCAAAGCTAAGAATTCAAAGCATGGATTAGTCTACATTTGTCGGATGCAACTGATCAAGAGAATCAGCTTGTTTAGTGGCGTGGGGTAGTCATTCTTCCCAATGAAAATGCATTCCTAAATGCATATAGACAGATGTACAATGCAACAGAAATTAAACTCTATGTTTTGTATTACTTAGAAAAAGTTTTCCATGCAGAATGCTAAGTAAAATATGCACAACTGTGGTCAATGAACGACTCAAAACATGGAAAAAGAAACAACTAAAAGCAATGTTAATACATGCCCTGTACCCCAAACCTACCATCCCAGCGAGAACAAAATCCAAGTGAAAAGGTAATACAAAATGCAAAAATAAAAGATATGAACATATATACAAAAGTTAGGAGATGGATACCTTGGCTAGTGATGATGTGGAGTCTTCGTGATCATGGTAGACATGTTCCACTTCGTCGGATATGAATCTCAAAGAGCTAAGCATTTCATCAAAGTTCCATGAGGTTGTGGATGATTTTCCAGCATTCTCGGCTTGGCTCATGGGTCTCTCGAAACTGATGTTATCTAGGGATTGGAGGTTGGTTTTGTCTTGGTGCTAGATGAGGATGTATTGAAGCTGCTCATCTTTGTCACTGTATCGGTAGAAGAATTGGGTTTGAATAAAACATATCAAAAATAGTTTACATTGATGTACCGAGGTAGGTTGAAGAAGCATATAGCAGTTCCTACGTAGTCACACAACTCAGATCTTTTCTTGATGAAAATCAGCTCCAAGAAGAGTCTTAGGTGACACTTTTCTTCAGTGATATCTATGGTTCCTCTCCTCATGTCAAACAGTGTTTGTGCTAAGATGCACCCCAAGTTCACGTCATACCAAGGTCGATCCCAAGATTTAGGGGTCCCATCATCTTCTCGCAAGAACGGCATTAGCCCCTTGAAAAGGATACATAACACGCTTGGTGTTAGACTTCCCCCAATACTCTTTCTTTGCAATAGAGAGTTTCCAATAGAATTTTTTTCTACAATTGTGATTGTCAAGTTTCTTATCAGGTTCGCTCTAGGTGCGCATTCTATATCAGCCCCTCCTATGAGGTTCAGACTCCCATATAGATTGATACTCCCCAAAATCAACCTCCTCTTCATATGGGAATTGGTAAATCTTGCAAATTTCCCGAATACTCACTCGGAATTCTTAGGTGGGTACACCATAAACTAGGTGTACTCAATCCAGGTGTGAGCATTCCGGATCCTCATAGACAAGTTGAACCTAGTAGAAAAAGTAGCGTGCCAGTGTTGGGTGCATCATGCGACGGGCACGAAAGAAATTGGAAAGCCCCATGTTGTCAATTATCCTCTCCATGTCTTCTTCCAAACACATGCTCTTGAGGAATGGGTCTTGTAATGTCACCCTAGGAACCTGGTCGTACTCCACACGTTAGCGTTCCTTGGTAGCATTCTTTCTGTATGTTTCCATAGTTTCCAAACTTAAGAAATAGTCCCGGAACGAATCGTAATAATTATGTAGTGTTACAAAGCATCAAATTTTTTCTCTAATTGACTCGTTAACTCAATGAAGCACAAGGCAAGTTCGATACAGTTAGACAAAAACTGTTTTTCCTAGTGCGTAAGAGTTGTTTTTCAAGTGAGATGACGAGGTGTTTCAAAGCATTTGAAAAAATGTGAGAACACAAACTCAACTCTCATAGGATAACAAGGCAATTCAATTTATCAAAAACCAAGACATATGGAGAAATCAAGATTCAATAATCAATATTGGAACTTATAAATACAAATCACGAAACCTTCAAGTGAGTAAAGGGAAATTGATAAAGCTCTACCAACCTAGACCTTAGCAAAGCAATTAGGAGTTCTATAGGAGTATAAAGTGCTTAACATCAACACAACTCTCAAACTCCAAAGTGAAATTCATCACTATTCACACCTCAAATTTAACTGCCATGAAAATACCATTTTCAACCATAAATCTTGTAAATCCAAGCTCAATTCAAGTTACCCAAACTATATCTCCAAAGAATCAACAAAAATTCCTTAGCCTTAACAATTCTCAGTTTCGAAATCTTTAAGATTCCATGAAAGTGAGGGTTTAGAAGTTCATACCTTGATTCTTAATGAAGATGCTAAAATGTTGAGAAACATAAGTAAAATAAACAAAGATTATGGTGAAAAAGTAAGAAATTTAATATGAAGAGGGAATGGGAGAGTATTTTTGAGAGTGAGAATCTGAGTGAATGGAAAGTGAGGGATAAGTGAGGTCTCTTTGTGGTCCAAAGAGAGAGATGAAAGGCAAGCCCACTTACTTTGGATAGGATGGATCGGCCAAACCTGGTGGACTCGCAGCACGTGAGTTGTGTTGCAGTGGCCATGAATCTTTACGTTTCCAAAGCGTGGTTTGTGTCATGACCGATAGGGGTTCAGCTGCAATAGGTTTCATCGAATGCTCGTCTGTGTTGCGGCTAGGAGCACTCGGATCATGGTCTGCAAGTGGTGATGGTATGGTTGTGATCCGTCAGGTTTTTATTTATCCTTCCTTGATTCATTCCTCAATTTTCATCCCCTCGTGATCTTCTTATGAATTGAAACTCTTACTATTAAGCTAATGAACTTGTGTTTAAAACCACTACTAACTTTCCTAAACAAAGATAAATTGAAAAATGAGTTAAGCAAATAAGAATATGTACAAGGATACCTTGGGATTGCCTCCCAATTTTGCTTGTTTAAAGTCGCTAGCTTGATATGTTGGGATGTTCATCACTTTGTGACACCTCTTAGACGTATAGGAGTCTGAGTCTTTCATCCATGGAAATGTAAGATCAGCCCTAGAAAAGTCTCTGGTGTATCCAATAACTCTGCAAAGGCTAATCCATGAGGCTTGAATGAGGTAGGTGCTGGAGCTACTCACCTTTTCTACACAACCTCTTTATTGAGGAAATCGATCCTAGCTCCAGCTCTGCTAAGGAAAAGTCTACCAAAGATCAAGGGAACTTGGCAGTCATGCTCCATTTCCACAACCGTGAAGTCATTGGGAACAGCACATTTCCCAATCTTAAGAGGGTAATCCACAAGTTTCCAGCGGAGAGATTGGATGAGGCATCTCAAAACGTGATCATAGTGGTGTGTTCCCTCATCTCCTCAACACCAAACAGTTTCACTAGCTCATAGGAAATCACGTTTACACTTCTTCAGAATCACACAAGGCGTCATCAAATTTCAGCTCTTTAGGGGTGCAAGGCACAACAAAGGTACCTTGGTCCCCTTCTTTGGGATGGGTATTGGCGTTCGGTGGTGCAGGGTCTAGATCTTCCTTTTGGTTTAGTAACTTCTCAACTTTTTCTTGATTTTCCAAAGCACTCTTTAAGAACCTCACTTTTTCGGGAACATCATGCAAGTTTTCTATCTGTGGTAGAGAGACTCCTATTTCACACATGTTTATTTTGAATAGATAGAGAAATCTCTTGTGTCTTAGTGAGGAATCGTCCTAGAACGGGAACTGGAGGAATGTAAGAAGGAGGCTCGTCTGCGTTCCGGCTGCAAGGGCTCGGACTGTGGTTTGTGAACAACTTAATCATGCCCTCAACTTCTTTAGGTTCTTCTTTCCCAGCTTTGTATCCTTGCTCCAGTTCAACCAATGCTCTGTCTCTTTTGGAGGCTGCATAGAAAAGGTCTTTAAGCTCCGTTTCTTTTCTTTGAGCCTCAATCATTGTGAACTCTTCCTTGACAACTAGCGTGAACAACTCAATATGCCCATCTTCATTGTCCACTAGAATCTCTTTCCCAAATGTTGGCTCCTCCTTTGTAACTTTCTTGGCTTTAGTGACAAATTTCTGCTTGATCTTCCTCTCCCCAATAAACCCACGGAATAGTCTAGTGATTTCCTCAATCACTCCGTTTTTTCGGTTCTTTTCATCACCATCGAGGACTATATTACATTGCTCTCTCTCTCGAGGTTTTCTTGGATTTCCCGGAAAGTTTTCCTGAAGGTCTTTGGCTCGTAGAAACCATTTGTGCTATTTGGTTTTCAAGAGATTCAACTTTAGAAGCTATACCATATCCTTTCTTGAAACTCGTCATATCCATCGTCCATATGAGTATTAAATTCTTCAAATTTCTGGTTTATGTCAATGATAACAAGGTTTTTTCGGTTTCTAAGCTATCAAATCATTGAGCAAAGT
>OVBA01007904.1:0-13566 GCA_900406435.1 Lepidium aucheri | reverse complement strand
TTTAAGTCATTTAAATTATATTTACAGACTTTTAAATCTCTACATACTAAAGTTAAATTATATTTTTCCAAACTCTGTATCCGCATATGACTGAAGTTGATGACGCATGTGTTTTATAATTGTTATTATATTTTCCCCAAATTTTGAATTTAGATTACAAAAATAAAACAATTGCAAAAAATTGACAAAATTTTAATATAAAACCACACACACTTTATATATTATTTTCATGAGAAGAGAGGAGAATTCTATTTTTTTTGTCAACAATTGGATTGACAAGGCCCGATCCATAGCCTAGCCCACACCCTAAAATCCTTTTTAATCCTACTAGTGTAGTTGGGAGGAATCGAACCCAAGTGCCCTGAGTCATTAGCTGGATCATCCTAACCACCAGACTGAGAGTAACTCGGCAATTCTACTTTATATATATAGATTTGAGATAAGATCTAAATTTGTTGACAATAAAGGAGATGAAAAATTACTATACTTAATTTGTATATAGAAATTAAAGAAGGTATAATGAGTTTTTACATTAAACTCATTTCATTTAAGAAAATAGTAATGTTTAATAATTTAGTATTTAAACTTTCAAAATTCCACAAATACAATAACAAATTATATATTCTCTATATACATCAAAAATTGAGAATTTAAATATACAACAATTGTTTTGTAGTAAAGTATATCTTCATTTTCTACGAAAAAGTTAAATAAATTTTAGCTGCGTACACATTTAAAGGTTACTTAAGAAAGGCTGATTACGCTTGATTAGCAATCAACAAACACACCAATAATTTGAAAACTTAGGTACGAATTAGTTTGTTTAGCTATACAAGAATATCAATTTTACTCATTTAAATGATTTTAGTTATTGGTGATGTCTCCTCATATATCTCCATTCAATATGTGTAAGATAATAATTTCAATACTAAGAGAAAACATAATTAAATTACCTAGAGTAATGGTAAATTTTACCTATTACATTGTCTTTAAGGCACAAAATATAAGTTCTCATACTTTTTTTTCTTCTTAATTATAGTTCCAACTTACCATTGCTGTCTACAATAATTATATTATCTCAAGTTTACACCAAATCAATATAAAAAACTCTCATATTTTTTTTGTATTTTAAAATTGGTCGAAGCTCTCAAAATGTTATTAAAATACTTTTACGATTTTTTTGGAAGTCCATAATATTTTTAAAAAGTGGAAAGTTCATAGATGTCGCATGTACGGGAAAAAAGGCTTCCATAAATTCTTGTCTCTAACCCACAGACGCAAAAAAAAAATTGCGTGAACAGAGAGAATTAGTAATCGAAGATCAACAGATGAGTGTGAGGGTTTTGATGACAACCATTCCTTCAACTATACCCAAATCAGATTTTATTGGTCAATCCATAGAAACTATCAAGGTAGGTTTAATATTAGCATTTTAACCAAAATAAAATAACTTTCTTGGTTGCATATCGAGAATTAACCAATATGATCTTTCGTAGAATCCCTACCAATTTCAATCAAAAAGTTGTAAAATATTATTCTATAAATTAGCTGCTAAGAAAAATTTAGAAAGACCTAACATGAAATGATAAATATGACCTTTCTCATATTATTCTTTTTCTTATCATTCATTCTCTTATTAATAGATATTCTTCTAATTATTTTAAATTATTTTTCTTAATTAAATACACCTTTTCAAAATTTCATGATTGTCATATTTCTGTACTCCAAATATAATACATCTCTACCATTTATCTTTAAGTAACATAAATTATTTATAATATTTTTCACACTTTTCAATATTTGAAATAAATTATAAATAAACAAAATTAAAAATTATAAATTATTTTTTCTGACGGCAAGTAATTATGTAATAAAATAAATATACAAAATTAATAATTGTCAAACAAATTATAAAAGTTTAATATATTTTATATATAATTATACTCAAAAATTTTCTTAACATGAATATTTATTTTTAACATATTAACTATATCGCAATGTTTTTGTTATACACTATTTCGTAACAATAATATCAAACTCCCGCTTGAAGGGCGAGTCACCAACTAATTTTCTAATAAATCTGAATGTAATAAAGTGATAAACATAAATTCAGGAAAAGTACATAAAAAATATAAGGTCGCAAACTAGGAATAGAGCAACAACTTTCGTTATCGCAATTGTCCAATTATTACGCAAACACATCCCAACTTCTACTTCTAGGACCTCTACAGGTGCATGCACATAATCTCTCATCTCTTTTTCTTAATGTCACATTGGCTTTTCTTTTTTTGGTCGACCCACCTTACCTTATTTATATAATCAAGATAAGAGATTAGTACATATTTTTGTTCGTCATTGCCAGCCCCCCCTTCCTCCCTAGGGTGTGTTCTTTTCAGGATCGCACAGCGACCCAAAATTACAAGCACATAAAATTCTAATTATGTGGAAAATCATGTACACAAACTACACAATACCAATAACAACTCATAGAGATCTATTTAAGTTGTTAGCTGTTTTTTTCAGCAATGTCTACAACATCCGTAAATAAGAGCAGTGACAAGTCAAAAATGAAAGTGTCTTCCGCTTAATTCTTTTAAATATATTTTAGTAGTTTATAATACAGTTAAAATGAAAGTGTCTCTCACTTTAATATATAAGATGCAAATATATATGCATACATAATCAAGTGCTTATATTTTGAGGCGTTTCTTTTCCTTTTCATTCCCACCTTTTCTTTCAGTTTCATATTTGATACTTTTTTTGTATACAAATATGTAAATCTATAACATTCAAATCTAATCAGAAAATACAAAAAGTATCCATTAACAATTAAAGAAAAGAAAAGTATTCTTATAAACAAATATATATATATATATACGTAAAATAATGATTGCCAATGATTGATTAAATCATCTGATCATTGGTATGCTATACCAAATATCGCACTTACAAAATTCTGATATATATATATATATATATTATATACACATATGTTTACGTAAACAACATTATAATGTACATCACTTATTATTGTTGTGAGTAAGAACTTGGAGTAAAAAAGGATACTACCTAACGAACACACATGTATTGATGACACCTAAAGTGAAATCTGCAATGTAGCTCAAACTATAACATCTTTTCTTTTACGGGTAATCCAGATAAAATCGACAAATTATAGTCTGAAATCTTAACACCACACTAATAATTTCACATCATCCAAACAAATATAGAATTGGTTAACCTAGAAACAATGTTACAAATGTTGAGCGGGAATTGAATCCGAGACTCTACAAATTTACGCTCTAAAACCTAGGTTATTATCATCTATCCGACCACTACTGCTAGACTAGGAAAATATTCTTTTTAACATATTGTCTCTTCTTAAGACTTGAACCTACGACCTCCAAAATGTTATGACAGTTAAGGTAGCCACTAGACCTCAAGCCTTTCGGCTCAAACTATAACATGATAGCTAAAATACAAACAGAACATGATAGAGGTCACACGAGTCAGTGTCCATTTCGTGGTAAGAGACTGCCACTATATATGTTGTGTCGACGGAGTAGTTTGCTGGCTAGCCGAATGGCGATGAAGACTGTATCATCAAAGATGATTGTGATAAAATGCTGTTGCATATCATGCCAATCCGGACCAATGGAGCTTTTACGGAGATATTCTCTTATCGCCGACCAAATATACTAGTGAGGATATGTCAAAATATGTAGTATAGAATATGAACACAACAACTAATTTACTCATTACTTGAAAATATTAAAGTTATCTTTGTCAGAATGATAAACAGTATAATCAGGAGGGGTTATATGTTAAACAGTTGAATTCAATCAAACAAAACGACAGATACACATGTCGGATTTGGTCAGATCCTCAATAGTTCTGATGTCTTTTTAAGTTGTATCAAAAGCTTTTGAAATTATAATATTAATTAAGAAGTGGACCAAAGAATTTCACAGACAGTTTTTTTTTTTCTTACAGTATAAATGTATTATAGACCCTGTGAAAGGACAAAATGTAAATAAAATATTGGTATGTAATCAAGCCTCCAAATTGAACTTGAAAAATCTATATTGGTCATAAAGCTATTCAAGCTATGTTCATAGATACTAAAACCACAAACTTATGGTTCTTCATTTAGTTTAAGATATTTTCTTTATTAATTGGACCAACACTTAAATTTGATCTATAATCCAAACACTATAATATCAAATTACACGGTTCTCAAAACTCGAACTCTGATAAGAAGATCCCAAACGTGGACATTTAACTATATATATATATATATATATATATATACATATATGAGGAAACTAAATCTGAACCAAAATCAAATCATCCAAATGGAATAAAGTTTTCAAATACTATATTAACTGATTTCAAACCAAACCGAACCCGAATGATGTTAACCCAAATAAAACTAACTAAAATTTATGATAGTTGTTGGAACCGGTTTCAGCAAAACAAGCACTAAAACGATGGTTCCTGATTAAGAGAGTGAGAGAGAATGGGTAAGGATACTTGTGGATATAAACGGGAGCAAGAACTTAGTTAACTGAGAACCAAGGAAGGTGAATGCTGAATTGATGTTCTTATTAGACTTTGAATGCCCAAAAAAGATCCTCCTTGCAGAAGGATTATGCCTCTATTTATAGTTTATAGAGGCGGTTTACATGTGTAGAAAATAAAGAAAGATTTACAAATCTTGTTGATAAGATTGAATCTGTTAAGATTCATGCTAGATTTGTGGAAGTTTTCCATGTCGGAACAGGAAAACTTCCATTTATTGTATGCTAATATGTCATTCGACTTCCCTTCAGGTTCGTGGAACCTTCCGAGACGAGATATTTTGCCGAGTCAAATATTTTATCCGAGTTGAAGACTTCGTGCTTGCAACCGGGTTATTCTTTTATATTCGATCCATTATTTTCAGTGGACCAAAGTAGGATCTCAGATCTACCTCCAACAATAGTAACTAATATTTTAATTTAAAATATAGTAATATATTTTTAATATATAAAAATATAATTTATTTTTAGGACTTACATAAACATAATCCGAATTCAAAACTGAACCGAACCATGTTGTTGTTTATCTCGAATGTAACCAATTTTTTTTTATAAAAAAAACCCAAAATTTGGATAATTTAAACCAAACTGAATCGATTAACGAATGCCTACCCCAGATTCTTGTATTATTATAACGGTGATTGTTTTGATTGTTTTTCTAAACCATTTTTATTTAGGTTGTTAGATCCATGTTTATAACTTAGAAAAGATGTTGTTTTAATGGTGCAAAACCCGAGACAAAACCAATCTGAATTAAAGAAACTAAATCCGACAAAATACCCAAATGAGTTCCAAATTTATGTATCCGAAAAACCGAACATGAACCCTATCAAAAATCAAATTTAGCTTTTTATAGTTTTCATTTTAAAAATTTTTTTTTTAATGCTTATATAAAAATACCTGAACCGAAACTCGATCTATTCCGAATTGAACTATATATGAAAATTAGAAATACTTGAGTAAGTCTTACCAAAAGAACCAAATTACCAAATCAAAAGAACCGAACCCGAATAAATTACCATAAATAGGTCCTAAATATATGTATCCGGAAAAACAAATTTAATCTCAAACCGGAGCTGAATCAATAAGCAAATTTTTATCCAATTTATTTTTATAATTTTAGTTTTTTCTTTTGAGTTTTTTTTTGAATAAATTTTTTATTAGTTTTGAGTTATTATATAAAAGTATATAAAAAACTCACCTTAAACCTATTTTTAAGATTAATTATGAACCATATATTAGTTTATCCTATAGTTTATAACACGTCCAAAATGAAAGTATCTCTCGATTTAATATATAACATAGTTAATAAAAAAAGTTAAGACCTGTGTTCATTAAGATTCTTAGATCCGTGTTGAAATTTTAGATTATTATTTCCAATATGCTATTTTAGTGGCCTAAAACCAGAACTAAAATCAACACGAATTAGAGAAACTGAACCCAAAGCAAACCTGATAAAATAACCAAGTGGGTCTTAAATCTATGTATCACAAATCTGAGCCGGAAATCAAGAACCAAATTGAAGCTTTTTAGAGTTGTTCTATTAAATCTATTTTAATTTTTATATTTGAGTATATCCAAACACAAACTTGATCTATACTGAACCAAACCATATCTAATAAAAATACACGAATAAGTCTTAAATCAAAAAAATAAAACCAAATTAGAAGAACCAAACCCAACAAAATACTTGAATAAGTTCTAAATTTATGTATCCATAAAATCGAATCCAAACCAGAATCAGAACCGAGTATTTTTATTAAATTTTAGTTTTTTAGAGTTGTTGTTCTATTAAATATTATGAATTCTAAATTTTATTAATGTTCTTTTTTTGTATTAAAACATTATAATGTATATTAAGGTAATATATTGTATATATACGTAAGTCTCGACAAAAAAATGTATATATACGTAAGAAAATGATACAAAGTAATGTTTCTTTTTTTTATTAATTTGAATTTTTGTATAAAAATCTGTTAAAAAACCTACGTTAAGCCTATTTTTAAGAATTGTTACAAACCATAAGTTAATTTTATACTAAAGTTTATAACACTGTCAAAATGAAAGTTTCTCTCACTTTTATATATAAGATATGTATTTCCTGAGAGAAATTTTAATGGAGTAAAAGTTGCCACGGTTAGAGTTATTGTTCCTTTTCAATTCACTATTTTAGGTCCTCAATTATTTTGGTTGATATGAATTGAGGCCAATTTGTCTTTTTTTGCAATTGCATTATATATTCATTCTTTTTCTTTCTTTCTTTCTCATACCACCAAAAATGCCTTTTGCCCCTCTTTCTCTCTCTATCTTTATCTCACTAACTTTCCTCTTAAGAGTCTCTTCTTTGTCTTCAACTAGGGTTTCCTCTTTAAATACAACAACTCTACAATCCCAATAATTGAATTTCTTCTTTGAAGATTTTCATTTTCCACTTCTTATAATTAAGACCCAAGAAGGAATCAAAAGTAGAAGATCATACCTTTTCAAGAAAATTTGTGCTCCATTTTAAGGTAAAACCAAATATGTTTTAATTTGTTCCAAAGATCCGATTCAGAGACACTTGCATATATTTATATATATAGTAGTTTTATGTTGATTGGTTATGTCGATTGATTCAATAAGTATTACATATCATGAAGATTTGATCATGAAAATCTTAACAATAAGAAAGAAAATATAACAATTGAGAGTGCAATCTGAATTTTGAGGGTTCTTATATAGTGAAGATGTTATATTGAAATTAAAACTATTGAAGTATATATAATATAATTAAGCTATTTAATGAGGTCATATATTCTGGAAATGAAACTAAAAAACATGTTGAATATATGTACATGTGAAGAACTCAGAGTCAGAGAGACAGAGAGAGTGTCGTGAGGGTAATATATCATAAAAAGCTTTTAAGCTAAATGCCAAGAACAAAAACATATGGTCATGAGTATTTGATTTCTTTGAAATATAAGAAAATTATTATTCAACAATTTGTCAGAAAATGTTTTCAATTCTGCATAAGTTTGTTGTTTTCTTAATTTGATAAAAGCCGTAATTCTTGACAAATACAAATTTCGGTATAGTGTATGATTTGAAAATTTACATATAACCTTTTAAATTCTTATGCAGAATTTCAAATTTGAATTAAATGCTAATAACTGTGATGAAAATTTATTTTCGTAATCTAAAAAGTACATGATATGTCACATATAATCAACCAATATTTTCACTTCGAATGGAATATCGCAACACACTTATTCTTCATATTCGTATAAGGATTTCATGTACAGTATATTCTAATGGATTTCCTTTTGTCTGAATTCGAGTAAAGAATTCCTCTTAAGGAATTTGATGTTCACGCGAATCTGTCGGGATAAGATTTCCTGACAGCAGATTTCTACCCGTCAAATTTTTTTGACGATTGTCACTTCTGTATTCTCACACAATCGATTGTATGTGCATGTGTGTGTGGTATGAATGTTTTGTATTCTTAATAAGTTAGAATGTCCCGATAGATTATGATATGTAAACCTATTAGAAAGGATTGTCTTAGGATATATGTATATATTTGTTTGACATATGCTTCAAAAGAAGTATACGAATGGTAATATCTTTAAGAGTTTAATGCAGTAAGAACTATGAATAATGATTTTAAGATTATAAAGACTAAGAGCATCGATCATTACTATATTGCAATAGACTATATTTCTAGCTAGTTACCATCCTTACTAATAATAATGAACCTAAAGACTAATAATAATAAACCTAAAGAATGAAAAGACTATGTACATCATAGCGTTGCAACCACCTGCATGTTGATGATGAGACAATTATTGCTAGTTTACCACAAAAAATAGAAAATTGTTTTTAGAAAATATGCTAATCTTTATAATGTGTATGTAGACATATATATAGCCATATTTTGTATACAAGGAGAACGATTTTAGAATTCGCCAACAAAGTTGTAGTTGAGTGTTAAAGCAACAAGAACTTAAGATACGGTAGTATGCTATTTGAGTTCGAACATCCCTTGACACGATAGATTTTATCTAGTCTCTGAATGTAGTCGAACTTCATACAGTGATAGTATGCTATCAGAGTTTAGAACACAAAAATTTCGTATTAATTTTTTAAATTCTGGAAATTCATATTAAATATGTATCTATGGTGATTACATCTTTTATTTTTGTTTTTTGTATTCCATTTATGCAACTGAAAAATCAGGGGATATATCGAAAAATGTCGAACTACACAAACTCACCATGTGCGGCTTGTAAATTCCTCCGGCGAAGATGCACTTCAGACTGTGTATTCGCACCGTATTTTCCACCAGAAGAACCTACAAAGTTTGCAAATGTCCACCGGATATTTGGGGCAAGCAACGTGAGCAAAATACTCCAAGAAGTGGCTCCACACCAAAGAGAAGATGCAATGAACTCACTGGCTTACGAGGCAGAGGCAAGGCTAAAAGATCCAGTGTACGGTTGCGTTGGAGCCATCTCAGTGCTTCAAAGACAGGTCTTGAAGTTACAAAGGGAACTAGAAGAGACAAATGCTGATCTCATGAGGTACGTTAGTTGTCTTGGTGATGAAACGACATCGTCTTATGGTGGTCGTAGGGGTTGACTATTCAACGGGAATTGATCAGTCACAATCATCATCACTCTTTAGCGGCGTAGAAGTATAAAGAGACTGAATGGTTGATGTGATTGAAGTGAGATTATGAGGATATCTCTGTATCTATATATGTCTATATGAGGACATGCATACATGTATATTTATATGTATGTGTATACTTATGCTTATGTGTAAAATAACTTGTTAGTTTCATTTCTTGGGAGGTCAAATGGTATAATTGAAGATGTTGAAATAAGAAATGTCATTAAAGGGTATAATTGTGTTTGGTGCTTAATTATATGTTTTTAAGCATTCACAAGAGGTGAGTAAGAGACGAAATGCTTTTGTCATCAGATGTCTATCTTGTTTTCTTTAGTAGAATTTAGCTAGAAAATTACACAAGAGTCCTACATAAAGAATTGTGTTTGTCCTCCACAATATTGCTACAAGTTTAGGTTTAACTATGAATTAGTTCATTATTGATTGAGGTGAATTGATTTTGGTCATGAGACCGATGATGGTGAAATAGTTGAAAACTATAAAGCAAAATAATGATTAAATACCAAATAAAAGTAAAAAGAAACATTATTAATCATTATAGTTTGTTCAATATTCAAGTGTTGAACCTTAAAATACTTGTTTTATGTGCTAACTAATTTCAACCATTCAATGAATTCACAAACCATATCAGTTCTTTTTTTTTTGTCAATATTGGACCACAACTGGTCATCCTATTAGCCAAATTCCTATGTAATGTAGTTGTAGGATTCGATCTTTGGATGTGCAAATTTATCTGCTTTTATTAGACTTACCACATGCCGCTAAACTAAAGATCATCGGGAGGGCATCTCATTTCTAAAAAGGTATAAAATAGGATGGTCATTTGTAAGCACTTTAGAATTATTTGGTTCTAATATTTCTATTCTAGCCGTTCGATTAATAAATGACAACCGGAATTTTATGATGTATATTTATAGAGGCTCAAACTCGATTTCCATTTGGAATTTGGTTTACTGTTTCTGGAATTATCTACTCTAAATTTGTTTAAATTATACATGAGATTAGTTAAATCCGCCAGAATCATGACATAAGTTTTGGCATTTAAAAGTTTTATTCAAATTTTTGATATTATGCCAATGACTAAATATTAATATTAATTGTATTATGATAAAAATAACAAACTTAGAAGAATAAACTATCATGTCGACAGTTTTTAATAGACTTATATAGGAATGAATGTAGGCTAATAATTGGTTGTTAGGTTACACACACACTAGTGACAAATCAGAATCACAAAGTTGCCAATATTCGAAATTAGTTGAGTAAAAACTTATTTATTTGCGACATGAGAAAAGGTTAAACTAACTAATCAATCGCTTGGAAACATCAACATTTTAGTAGCTTTATTTAAGCACATGTCTTCATTGGGAATCTCTTTTTAAAGTCTGTCTTTTTTTCTTTCTTTTATGTCATTTGGCGGCGACCTAACAACCACATATATTTTTACATACAAATCATCTAATCATTCACGTTAAATAATTGAAAATAAAAAGAAGAATATCTCACTTTTCTTTTCGATCATTGAGATTAATAATGAGTTCTAAGAAAATTTAAGATTGTGTATGATACTTAGGATACTTATATGATTCGATAAACCCAAAGTTTAGATCTTCATGTATCTAATATGATTTAATGAAAAGTAATAAGTGTTCTTATCTTTTATTTAAAAAATTCCAGTTTCTGTGTGTAACATTATTGACAACAATTCATTTTAAGATTAAAAACTAAAAAAATAATTGCATAGTGGCAGGTGATAAGTCTATTAAATGTAGGCGTACTTGTACATCATGTAAGTGATCGTGACTATTGGGCCGGTTAGTTAAGGCTTAATATTGATAAAAAAAACTGAAAAATAATAATAATTAGCATCATGATGAAAACAAATGTATGAATACTTTAAGTTATAAATATTATTTTTATTTTCGGATAAAATAAAAATAGAGCTTAAATTTTTATTAATATTTTGTGAACAGTAATACATCAAATGTAGTGTAATATTTTGTTCACAAAACTTTTTAAAAGTTTAGATTTTCCATTAATTTTACTATTAGATTAAAGATATCACTGCACCAACTACTATGATATACTATCCGGTTGGAAATGCTCTTAGTTTTAATTAGTAGTTTTGTTTTTGTCAACCAAGATTACATATTTGGATGGTAATGTAACCACAAAAAATCAAAAGATTTACAAGAGAATAATCTGGAGTTATTCATCTAATCCTTTTAATTTTATTTCTTTTTGCCAACATTAGGTCATAATTGGCTAGTCCATTAACCAAATTCCTGCATAATATAGGCAGCAAGACTTGATCCTGAAACATGCAAGTGCGTTTGCCTTTAGTGAATTTACCACCTACTATTAGGCTAAAGGCTACTTGCAATCCTTTTAATTTCTATTGTAACAATAACGAGTATACATTGTTTATCTATCTAGATGAAATAGATTATACTTTTAATGCGAGAACAAATCCTTGATTATCCGTAAATATAAGAAAATCTAAATTTTGTGGATCCTGAATATTAATTTGTATTTCTGTTTATAATTTGTACCAAAAAAAGGACATGTACTAATATACAGACTTAGGTCAATTTGTTAGACTTCCAAGCGTGGATTATTACATGTCGACTTCAATAGACGGGCTTTCAGGATCTACGTTCAGACATGAGTCAGTTTCAGAAATAGTATACACTCATTTTCTTTTACTTTTTTCTTTTATAATAAAATCTTAAATATTTGTCACACTATATAAATATATCACTATCTACTGCAGACATATGATTGTTATGCCATGTGATATATCTAATCAAATTGTACTCATCTTGAGACTTTTCCTCAATTATTCCCTCCATCTCCTTCATTCCCCTTCACATCCATTTTCTCCATGATCATTTTGATTTGCTTTTATTACAATAGCTAAATAATAGATTATAAATGGAATTAAATGCAAGTAGCCTTTAGTCTAGTAGTTGTTGGTAAGTTTACTAAAGGTTGGTGCACATGCACAATCAGAGATCGAGTCCCACTGCCTACAAAATTTATGTAAGCATTTGGCTAATGGACCGGTTTGTGGTCCATATTAATATTGTTGTTGACAAAAAAACATGAAATTAAACTAAATTGACTTATCTTTTGGTTCAATATTCATCATGATTATTATTTTTGGTAGAATTCTAGTTCACTTATTTATTGTGAATTTTATATTTTAGTTATCCATAAACATTGTTTTCACTGATTAAAACTTTTAGATTTTTATAAAATTAAGTGATCACTTAGTAGACTCTTTTGACAAAATAATTATAATGATGATATCTCCTTATTTTCACTTCAAATAAATTCTATTATTGAGAAAGTATTTTTGGTCAAGTGGATGAATACTATATATGCTGTTTTTTCTACTTAAATTGATTCGAGGTAGTCATGTTTGATTCATATAATATTATTAGGAGTCCAGGATTTTGTGTGGATTGATTACTGACTGAGCATTCTCAGTCTATTAATTAACAAAAAAAAATTAACTGTTAACTTTGAGTCAAAATTGGTCGATTTATTAGCCATAATTCTTAGATGTGTAACTGTCCTTGTTTTTAGTGGACTTATCACCAGTTATAAGATCAAAGTCAATAGGAAAAAAAAATTTATAATTATTATTTTGTATTTTTTTCCAATAAGTAAACTTGTGAATTGAGACCATAAAATAATCCACTATTGTACTAATGACCCGTCCATAGAAAACCATAAAATAATCCACTATTGTACTAGTGACCCCGTCCATAGAAAACCAACTGTTTTAGTACTTGATATAAGCCATAGACCTATCATTTTACAGGTTAAGTCCAAGTTTAAGATCAATTTGATCGACAAAAAGGTAAGAAAAATGAAAATGGTCCATCATGGGCCCATATTGTAGACAAAAAGAAAGTTTGTCCTCTTGTTATTGAGTAATAGTGGATTACCACTAAACCGCCCAAGAGCTTCTAATCAAAATAGAAAGATCCAATTACTGAAACATATGAAAAAAGCCTTGTTCTATGGACGACGTCATTTTCTTTGTCCAAAATTGATTGATTTGATTGTAATATTTTGTTTCTTTGATTTGACTAATAATATCACCAAATATTGTTTGAAAATTATTTGATATATAAACACTGCCACTCGAATTTTGTCGACTTTAAAGCACATAAGTTCCTAGATAGACAATGAAAAATCAAAGATTATAATTTGTATGAAGAATGATTTAATAAAGAATAACTTTCTTTATTATAGTTTAGGAAAATAACTCAAAACCTAAACTCTCAATCATAATTCTTAAGTCTTA
>OVBA01007903.1:0-13567 GCA_900406435.1 Lepidium aucheri | reverse complement strand
ATTGCATCATCAACCCACTTAAAATCATGATTATCAGACTGTCTATAAAATCGAATACCAGAGTTAGAGTGACGAAATTAGATGTTAATATGCGTGTAATGTAAATAAATGATGGGAGAACAAAGATTATCAAATACCAGACTAGGACATAGAAAAACCTTCTGTTTGGATTCTTCTCTGATTTCGAGAGTTTTACAACCATACTTTCACCACACCAGCATTGTTTTGGAACACCGACGATTTGGCTCCATGGTCGAGTAGATGATGATCGACGGGAATCTCCTGACTCATTGCTCATTCTTCTGATTCAATTTGTTTAATTTTTTGGTGAGCAGAAATTAGGGTTCTTCGATTTTTAATTTGGGATTGCACAAAACGGGTCGACGAGTCGGGTCTGCAACTTCATTTCTGTCAGGGTCGGTTGGTAAAACTATTGCCGGTTTAGTCTGGTATATGATTGAGATTCAAACCATCTGATTTGTGCAATTGGGTTTTAAATTTTGTATTCTGGTGCAATTACATTACGATGCCTACATGTGGTGTAAATGATGTTATATGAAATTTTCGTGGTGGAAATAGAACGTTCTCTCTTGTTTGAATGGTAAAAGTTATTGCAGATGGCCCCACCTACAATTCTTCTACATCTCTCCTGTGTCACATTCTTCACCGTTTCAACATTATAGTAGGCACTTCTCTTATATAGTTCTCTCAAAGCTTAGCTATTAATACTCTGTCCAAAATATAATAAAATAGGGAGGGAACGAATCGCCTTGGTATAGTTCACTTTTTTGGGTATATACATCCTCGATGTTCCATATCGATTAATAGTTTCTCTCCCTTTCTAATTGTTAGATGATTTGAAAAAAAAATGGTTTCATATCAAGAATTTGTCAAATCTTGCTCACATACTAGATAGATTAGAGATGCAGTTTGGTTCAATTTAAAATTCATAGACATGTAATCGTACAAAATAAAATCACAAATTCTATAATTAAACTATATAATTTATCATCTTGTTACAGTATCGGTTTTACTGAATCAAATTCCTATTAAACAAATACACACCAAATACTATCATCATATTAATTATTTATCAATATCACAATATCAAAATATCACAAACCTAGTAACTTTGCCAAAAACAAATTCAGAACCTATAAAAACATAACTTAATTAATCCCCCAATTACAAAATAATGATATTATTAAACTAAATATATGTCGTATTCCCCTAGTTGTGGGCTTAGGACTCTCTAGATGATTTCGAGTCTTTCAAACTCTAATAATAGAGCTGTGGTACCGGAAATTTCCATAATCTGCCGGATTTGTTTATTTTTTTTTGAATTTTCTTTCCTTTTCTTATCGCACAAGCCAAGATTCACACAAGAATGTGTTAACCTAATTTTCTCAAACCGGTTACAACAATCAAGTCTATGGTTGGATCGGTGCTCTGAGATTTCGTTTACGAGTATTTACAAAGGTGTTTATGGTGATCTCATTAATTTGAAATCATTGATGCATCTTTCAATTGGCAAAGTTGAGTGTCTTTGAAGATGACTATTGACCAAGCGATGAAGTTGATGACACTTGATGACAGGAAACCAATTAAACTATGTACGGTACCAAAGGCGTGTACCATGGAAAGGAACAAATGCAGTATAATGAGCAGGCTTCTGAATCCTGGAAGCCAACGAATGTTTGGATTTATTCATCATATGCCACGGGTTTGACATGTTTTTGAATGGTGTCGGGGATATACCTTATCGGATGAGAAGTTCCAGTTTGTTTTTGACTCCGAGAACGATCTAAAGTTAGTCCTTGAAAAAAAGGCGTGGAGATATGAAGATTGGAGCATTGTAATTGAAAGATGGGAGGAGAAACATGATGCAAACTATTTGCAATTCCTTCTAGTTTGGGTGAAGATGCTGGATATGCCATTGGAGTATTATGATGTTGATGTATTACTCGAGATGGTGGGTTGTTTGGGATGGGTTGTGGAACTTGCTTTTAACCCTCGAAAACCACATAGCAAACGCTACATTCGGGTTAGAATCATGGTGGATGTTTATTGACCGGTGAAAGGATCACAAGAATTTGAACTTTCATCTGAAGATGTGATGTTGGTAAAATTCGAGTATGAGAGAATCAGAAAAAGATGTTACCACTGTCAGAGTTTGACCAGTAGCTTGCTGCAACGGTAGGGAATGAAGCAAAAACGGTCAAGAAGAGATACTTAAAGGAATGTGATCCCCTGCTTGGTGTTCTCACGGAGAGTGACGTTGGTATTGATGAAGTTATGGGAAGACCAAGGATTGCTGAGAAAGTGTTAAATGTACTACGCAATTTTAAGTATGTACAAGATCCGGCAGAGAAACAAGCAAGAAGAGATAGAATTCGACGCAAGGTTTGAAACCTTGATGGTGACGCTAAAGAACATAATTGGCATCTTCGCCTAGAGGCTCCATCTGTGGTCACTACAGAACTTGATAAAGATAAAGGTTTGGTGTCTAACTCAATAGTTTTTCACGTGGGTAATAATAGTGGTGAAAACTCCGAGGTTAGACATATGTCAAATCGTTTCCGTAAGAGACCTAGTAAATGGAAGAGGCAACAATATACGAAGAAAGCAACAATGGTTTATAGAGAGAAGATAAACCAAGATAATGAGAAGGTATTGACTCCAAAACGTAAAGTGGAGGGTAGAGAGATAGAAGACGATGGTACTTAAGCGGCAAAATGTCTATATGGTGAGGTGGTTCCGAATGAGGAACTGCCGGAGTCAAGATGAGCATACTAGCTTGGAATTGTCAAGATTTGGGGAATACCTTGCCAATTGAAGCAATAAGGGAGTTGAGGCGTACTCATTTCCCTGATATGATGTTTCTTATGGAAACAAAAAACCTCACTGGTTATGTTAAGAAATTACAAGAATCACTGGGTTATGGTCGGGCACACGTGGTGGAACCTGTTGGCTTGAGCGAAAGACTAGCATTATTTAAGAAATCCTCCTATGATGTTATAGTCTTATCTTTGAATAAATATGTAATTGATACCCAAGTACAAATCGGTTGAATGGAATTTTTCGTCTCTTTTGTTTATGGTGCACCAGAAAGAATGAATAGGCAAGTGGTGTGGGATGAGTTAGTAGATATTGGTTGTAGAAGATATGATGCATGGATTGTTGTTGGGGACCTGAATGAGATAGATAATAATTCAAAAAAATTTGGTGGACCACAACGCGCAGATTTCGGCCTTTTCGTAACATGATTTTGGATTGTCGCCTTAAAGAATTTGAATATACATGGAACTGCTTGTCTTAGATGGGAAGAAGTGACATGGTAGTACAGTGTAGACTTGATAGGGCTATATGTCACATGAACTGGTTACAAAAAAGGCCGAGAGCACAATGTGCTTACTTAGCTAGAATTGGATCCAATCATTCTCCGATTTCGGTTAAATACATGGGAGATAACACTGTTAAGAAAGGTAGATTTACCTGTGATAAGAGATGGCTTTCAAGAGCAGGGGTTAAGGAGGTTGTGACTCACAATTGGCGTGATAATCCTTTAGGTGTGGAGGAGGATATGTTGACTAAGCTAGCAAGGCGCAGAAGAGCGCCAATAGCAACTCACAGAAACAAATACAAAAATTGAAAGTTGATTTGATATCCGAGGAAAACAAAAACACAACCATGTTGGGCCACGATTTGATACATTAGATCTATGTTTTCTCAAGCATATGGAGAGGAGGAAGTGTATTGGAAACAGAAATGTCAAGAATCATGGTTAAAAGAAGGTGATCAAAACACCAAATTCTTCCACGGATGTGTTCAACAACATAGAGCACAAAATACTATTACATCCTTGATTAATGAGAATGGTGATGAGCATTTTGCAGAGGGCTCTAAGGCCGAGATAGTCGTTGAGTATTTTAGATAGCTCTTCACATCTTCATACCCATATAATGCAGAGGAACTCTTCGAAGGGATGCTTCCGTAGGTGACAGACGATATGAATGATATTATCACTAAGAGAGTGACAAAAGAGGAAGTCACACAAGCTGTATTTAGTATTAAAAGTCATAAGGCCCTTGGAGCCGATGGTATGGCTGAAGCCTTTTTTCAACATTATTGGAATATTGTAGGTGAGCAAGTGATCAAAGAGGTACATGGTCTTTTTGAAACCGGTATTATTCCTAATGATTGGAATTACACGCAGATGTGTCTATTGCCGAAGGTATCTAATCCCAAAAGAATGACTGATATTAGGCCAATAAGCCTATGTTATGTGGCTTATAAGATAGTATCAATAGTTTTGAGTAACCGGCTTAAGAAATGTCTTCCGTTTCTAGTTTCTAACACATAAGGGGTTTTTGTTGCTGGTAGGCTCATCTCTGGCAACATTTTAATTTCCCATGAGATGGTACATGCACTTAACACGAATTAAAGATGTGTTAGAGACTACATGGTGGTTAATGCCAATATGTCTAAGGCATATGACCGTGTAGAATGACCTTTTTTGAAGGTGCTATTCAAGAAGATGGGCTTCAATGATATTTGGATTTCTTGGGTAATGGAGTGTGTGACTTCCGTCTCTTATCCAATGCTTCTTAATGGAGATTCCCATGGTTTCATCAAACCAGAAAGGGGTATTAGACAAGGTGATCCACTCAGCCCATTTATTTCCATTGTATGCGCAGAGATGTTAAGTCATGTTATGAGCAAAGCGGAACGAGAAGGACGTTTGACGGATATGAATATCGCTCACTATTTTCCTCCAATATAGTAACTATTGTTTGTAGATGATAGTATTTTTTTATACAAAGCCACATATGCAATGTACAGAGCTTTTGTGTTGTTTAAAATTGTATGGAGAAGCATTTGGACAAGTCATCAACTTTGCTAAATCTTCGATAACCTTTGGAAAAAAGGTAGATGATATCACGAGAAGATTACTGGGTTTGTACACCGGGATCACAAGTGTTGGTAGTGATATTAAATACTTAGGTTTGCCGTAATGTCTAAATGGTTCAAAGCAAGAAATTTTGGCTTTCATTACCGAAATGTTAAAGAATAAGTTAAGTGGCTGGTTTTCAAAATCTTTGTCCCTTGGTGGAAAAGAAATCTTGATTAAATCAATAGCTATCTCGTTATCGGTCTATACAATGTCTTGTTTCCGGCTCAGTAAGCATCAATGTCAAAAGTTGACTAGTGTGATAACAAGTTTTTGGTGGAACAGTACTGAAGATAAAAAGAAAGTGCATTGGGTGTCATGGCAAAAAATATGCAAACCAAAAGATAAGGGTGGATTGGGGTTCAAAGACCTTGGAGATTTTAACCAAAGTCTACTTACAAAACAAGCTTGGAGGCTTCTATCAGACCCACAAAGTCTAATAGCAAGACTATATAAAGGAAGGTATTATCCGTATTCTGATGACTTGAAAGCGGAATTGGTTTTCGTCCATCTTATGCATGGAAAAGTTTATCCCACGATAAGTCTCTGTTGCAATGCGGTCTCATGAAGATGATAGGTGATGGCTTGGAAACAAAAGTATGGCTAGATAAATGGGTGTTAGATGGTGTACCGCGAAGACCGATCAACAAAGAGCTGAACATTGACTTAAACCTCATGGTTGCTGACTTGATTATGGAGGAGATGGACTGGAATAAAAGTTGATTGGAGGATTTATTTCCACCTACAGATGTGGTTCGTATCACATCGTTCCCTCAGATCCGTGATGCATCAGATTCTTGGTGCTGGGCGTTTTCCAAGGAAGGCAGCTATGCGGTACGCAGTGGCACATGGCTAGCTGCACAACTGTTGACATATGTCGAACCAGACTCTGCAGAAACACAGAGAATTAACAAGCTCAAATAAAGAATTTGGAAACTGAAAATAGTACCAAAGATAAAAAAATTTCTATGGAGAACATTAATAAGAGCTTTGGTAGTGGCTACAGGTCTAGTATCTCATTGTATTTCTGTTAATCAATTATGCCGAATTTGCAAATAGAGTGCTGAAACAGTGGATCATGTGTTATTTGCATGTATAGCGGCACAAAAGACATGGTTATTTACAAGTTTTTCGAGTCTTATTAGGAATCAAGGTGTGGGTCTAAAACAACATATGGAGCAGTTCCTTAAACTCACAGAGAAAGTTTCAGTTGGTTATCCTCAAGCCTTCGCTTTGCCATGACTTATTTGAGAGATCTGGAAACAAATGAATGGTAAGGTGACTGCAGTTAAAGATTTTGATATTGATGTGGTAATTGCTAAAGCCATTGACGATGCAAAGGAATGGGAGGAAGTCAATGATAGTTATGGTGTTGATTCTAATATTCGAGTAGGGGGTAATACAAAACAGAACTGGTCACGCCCAAGCCAAGGTATGTTAAAGTGCTATATCGGAATATCTTGGTCTAAAGCTGCGATGTTATGTGGTGTCTCCTGGGTAAGTAGGGATCAGGAAGGTAATGTAATACATCATGCTAGAGACGCCATACTTCTTTGTCAATCGAGACTGATTGCAGTATGGAGAGCTATGTTATGGAAACTAAAGAGTGTTTTTGAGCTTCAATATGAAGCAATTGAGTTGTGGATATAGAACGGTAACATTGCTGATGAAATTAATCATCTTAACTCATGGCCAAGATTCAAGTCTTTTGTGGTTAGATAAGTTTGGCTTAAGCAGCACTTTAGATCATGCATTGTGCGTGTCTCTTCGTTCACGGTTAACATTCCAGCTCGTACAGTGTTACGAGAGACAACCGTCTCAGCTCGTATATTGTTGTAGGTGCAGCGACGTGGTTAGAGTCTTCAATTACCAAGGATAAAAGTTTATATTTAAATTCTGATTTGGTATGATTGTTGCTCTGTTTCGTTGTTAGTATTTTGATTGTGTTTGTTTTGGGTTCAGTCCTTACTTTCTCTATTTGAGGTTTTATTTCATTAATAATAGATAAAAAAAACTAAATATATGTAAATGTTGTTTAAGTTTTGGTTTAAAATCATAATGCAGTCTTTAACTTTTAAAATTATTGATATATATTAGCGATCATAAATTTAAGTGAAAATTATCAAATGTGTACCCAATTTTTAAATTTCGGCAATCTGAGATATTAACTATCGGGTTTCCCAAAACAAACATCATTTTTTAGTTGACTTCTATTTATGTCTCAATTTTTTCGTTGACTTAGTCAAATTAAGCCTACAGTTAAATCATTTAGCGGAATAATTAAACAGTGCTAAACTCTGTGAGTTATACTGTTATACCAAAACGATAATAGAGCTTAACAACAAAAATCCCCAAATGATTTCACTCACAAAATCTAAAAATCTAAAATCACTCATTCTAAATCTTCAATTGAAATGTAATCAAGGAGCTTCTAATGAGAACCAAGCTAATGAGAATGGAGTCGAATATGAACATGAAGCTCGATTTGGCGGTGAAGCTTGACCCGATGGTGAAGCTCGACGTGGTGCTGAAGCTCGACCCAACTCTAAAGCTCGACTAGAAGATGATGCTAGGACAGAAGATGAAGCTCAACCTAGAGATGAAGCTCGACCTAGAATTGATTGTTCCTCTCTTTGCAATTGTTTTGTTCTCAGAGAAAGTTCTTAAAAGACTTAAAAACAAAGTAAATAAAAAAGACAAAGAAAAAGAGAGACTTTTAAAGAAAGAAAATCGATCAAAGATAATAGCTTGATGATAGTTTATGATATTGTGCATGATAATAGTTTGTCCTCTTATTCTTCTTCGGGTTTGGATTAGTGAACGAAACGATTTCATGGATAAAATCCTTCATCGTTTTAGATATTAATTTCTTCTCTTCTTCGATTTTTGATAGGCTATACGACATCAAAATTTGATTTGTGAGTAAATCTGTTCTTAAACGACAGCACTTTAGAGTAAAATCGATTGTTGATTAGTGAATGAATGAGTGATTTTTGATTTTTAGGGTTTGTGAGTGAAATCTATTAGGGGATTTATGTTCTTAAGCTCCATTGTCGTTTTTGTATAACAGTATAACTAACAGAGTTTAATACTGTCTAATTATATTGTTAAGCGATTTAACGGTAGAGCTAATTTAGCCGAGTCAACGAAAAGTTTGGAACGTAAATAGAAGTTAACTAAAAAGTGATGTTTGTTTTGGGAAACCCAATAATTTCTGCCTCAAATGATCGAAATTTGAAAATTAGGGACGTATTTGACAAATTTCCGTAAATAATTTAACAATAATTTGTACAGAAACGAAGTGATAAAGATCAGAGTTGTCCTAGTCACTATGATAGCTTGTGATAATCATTTTTTATCCATCATCAAACCCTTGTAAGTGAAACAAATGTTTAAAAAAAACACTAAGCTTATAACTTAATAGTCACAAACCAAAAATTATTTTAAAATTACAGCATTTGTCCCCTAAAGATATCCACTTAAAGATCAAATCGACTATTTAAATTGAAATGAATCAATTTGACATTTGTTTAATGGTCTAATTAATGACAATTATGTGTCTTACATTACGAATCTTTGGCTGTGATCATTCCACATGAGATAGGTTTTTCATAAATGGATAAGTTTTGGTCTAAACATTAACAAAACAAATGAAAGTGTAACAGTCAAGTGGATCTCGGATCAATCGACCCACATGGACCAAACTGTAATCCACATTGTTTATTGTCTTTCGAGAAAAGTTATTGTATGGTTTTGTTTTTTTCAGTTTTACTCATTAATAGAAGTGACGATTCCAATAGAGGGATATATTGTTCACAAAAACAAGATTTTTAGAGAATCTTTTAACTAAGCGAATTTTGAAAGACTCTTGAATCTTGAAAACTCTGAAGAGACTCTTGAATGTTGAAAAACTCTTGAAGTTATTCTATGCTCCACAATAATAATAATAATAATAATAATCATAATCATAATCAATGATAATAAATAATCATAATATATTTCTTGAAAAAATAATAATAATATTAATAATAATATATTTTACCTCAAATATGGTGTTATACTAATATAATGATTTGAGATTGAATTTTTTGCAGAAAAAACTAACAGATAACCATAAGCAACAAGAATGGAAAGAAACAGAAAAGAGAATTAACATTATTAGAACGAGCTAAAGAGTCAGCAACTCTATTGCAATATTGATCAACATGTTGGAAACATGATTTTCAATGGTTGATCTCTCAGATCTAATTGTGCAAACCAAATTGAACCAATTGATCGTGAACTGTTCTGATAACTTCCTGATTGTCATCTTCAAAAACAACTTTCTGCTATCCTTTAATCCAACTTTGTTGCATAGCAATGAAAAATGCTTGAAATTCAGATTCAAGAAAAGAAGTGCAGGTGTACGTGAGTTTATTACCCGATTCAATGTAAACGCCATTACTATCATGAAAAACCCATTGCACAGTCGAATTAGAGACTGAACTAATGAAATTACAATCAAAGTTGCCTTTAATAAAACCCTCAAGTGGGCGAGACAACATATTCGGATTAAAAGCTTGTAATGATGAAGGTTGATGAGATAGCGATTGTGGCTAAATACTATAGAAGTAGACCATTCCAAAGCATCACGATGAGCCTCATAAGAAGTTTTGTGCCATCCAACAAATTTACAGTGATAAAGTAGGAGGTTTCTTGTTTTCCACAATCACCACAATGACCATAGAGGGAGTTGTTTTCCAAAAGTGGATAATCCTAGAGAGGATATGTCATCAAAATATGACTCAGCTTTTCCTCAAAAGTGTTAGAAGGATCAGTGAAAATTGGCATAGATAGATGAACTCTACACCAAACAGCCTGAGTATATGGAAAGAGAAAGAATAGGTTATCCGCAGATTTATCTGTTGCACAGCAACGACGATTGAGCATAAGAAATGTTATACCGAGCTTGTAAATTTATTCCAATAACAGCGGCATTAGAGATAACACGCCAGAGGAAATGTTTTAGTTTCAGAGCTGTATTGAGTTTCCATATCCTTTGTTTGACAATGCGTCAGAGAGTCAATAACCTGATTCATAGAATAAATGAAAGTGTTCGAATCGACGAGATAAGCTGAGGAACCGATCTCCGAAGATTGATCAGGCAAGCTGAGGAACAGATCTCCAAAGATTGATCAGGCAAGCTAAGGAACAGATCTCCGAAGATTGATCAGGCAAGCTGAGGAACAAATCTCTGAAGATTGATCAGACAACATGAGGAACATATCACAGGAGACAGATCAAGCATTAAATGTGAGATTGAAGATGTGTTGATTCCAAGTCAAAGACAAGGAAGGAAAGAAGACTAAGTCAGAGAATGAGCTGGAACGAAGACTTGCTGATGAAGATGAAGTGAAGACAGAGAGCTGTTATCAAAGAAAAACATATTGTTGTCGAGCAGAAATGGAAACTTGACATATCGTGTGGGTTTCCATTTTAGAGAGATTTGAGGTGATTCTAGTGTTGCTGCACGCCTTATAAAAAGGCTAGGAAGGTTGGTGCGGCCGCCTAACACTCTAGAGACATTAGGGGAGTTTGTGTTTAAGGTTTAGAGAGAGAAAACTCTTGAGAGCCATTGTTGGATTTGAGTGTTGTTTCGTTTTGTGTTGGTGAGAATTGTAACCAGCAGGTGTAAGAATTTTGAAGAAAAGTTTACATTAATAAAACGAGTTGAAGCGTTGGATAGGCGTTTTCCGATCAAAATTTGTGTGACTTAGTCTCTATACTTTTTCAATTGGTATCAGAGCCGACCACCTAACCGAATCAAGTGAGATCCTGTGGAAAGTATGGAGAATAGACGCCAACTCTTGGTAGTTAGAGAACCATTGATGTTGGATCCAAACAACTATGGTCATTGGAAAGTTCAGATGAAACAGATCATAAAAGGGATTAATGAAGAGGCTTGGGGGACTGTTGAAGACGGATGGAAACCACCAACTGTGAAGCATAGAGAAGAAGATGTCCCTAAACCAAGGAATGGATGGACAACTGCAGAGAAGACAGAGTCCAAATACAATTCCAAGGCGCTGTCGGCCATCTTCACCACTCTGGCGCCGAACCAGTTTAATCAAGTACAAGGATGCACAACAGCAAAAGAGGCGTGGGACATATTGCGAGTGTCATTTGAAGGAACTTCTAGTGTAAAACGAACAAGGATCGACATGCTGGCCACTCGTTTTGAAGCTCTTACAATGGATGAGCATGAGACAGTACATAGTTTCAGCAGCAAGCTCAACACTCTGTCTCATGAGGCACTAGTTTTAGGAAAAACCTATAAAGACAAGAAACTGGTTAAGAAATTTCTTTGCTGTCTTCCATCAAAGTTTCATGGACATCGTTATGCGCTTGAGGTAACACGAAATTCTGACAACATGAGTTTTGCTGAAGATGTTGGTATGATGCAGGTATATGAAATTCAACTCAATAACGGAATTGAACCTCATCATGAGAATGGAATTGCCCTGTTGGCTGAAGGTAAAATAAAACCAGAGAAAGATGATCTAGACAACCAAGTGAGATTGATCGTGAAGAATTATCTCAGGAAGTTTGAAAGAGGACATAGAAGGGACAATCATATGTCCGTGAGACAGGTGTCTAAGATGGACCAACAACAATCTGACAAATAGTGTCTAGAGTATCAAGGATATGGTCATTTCAAAGCTGATTGTCCAACTATCAAAAGGAAGATGACAATAAAGTGCTTCGAGTGTCAAGGATATGGTCATATTAAATCTGATTGTGTAAGAAGTTCAAAGCAGAAAGACAAGAGGGCATCAGTAAGTTGGAGCGAGAGTGACACAGAAGATGAAGATAGGAACAATGATCTGATTGCGCATTTCAGACTAGTCGAGTTTTCAGAAGAGGTAGACCATGTGCCTGGGAGAAAGGAGACATGACAGACATCTATTAATCAATATGATTGAGAAGCTATCACTGACCAGGACTCAGATGAAGAAGATAATCTAGGGTTGTCTTCTGTCGATGAACTACAAATTATATGTCGACACCTTGTTATTGTGGAAGAGAAAAACAGCCAACTGATACTTGAGAACAAGCTTTTGTCTGACAAGGTTCAGAAACTAGATACAGAGTTAGAGTCTGAAAAAGCTAAAAATTTAGAGCTAGAGAGTCGCCTGTCAGAACAATTAAAAAACTTTAAGATGTTATGCAAAGGGACAAAAGATCTCGACAAGATCCTGCAATCTGGGAGAACCGACAAAGCAAAATGGGGTTTGGGTTATTGTGGTGCTGAGAACACAACAACTGACACGGTTTTTATTAAAGCAGTTGTCACTGAGAAGACTACTTCACCAAGTCAAAAGGTCACAAGAACAGCTCAGACAACCTCACAAAAGCTTGGTCAACAGCAGAAAAAAGGTCAGTACAACAGGAACTCGTATCAAAGCAATTGGGAACATCCACAGATAACACCACAGAGGTATGGTCAACAGCCCATGCATGGTCAGTTTAACAGGAGCTCGTATCAAAGCTGCTCGAAACATCTACCAAAATGTTGGTTTTGTGGAAAGCTTGGCCATATCAAAGCCAAGTGTCACAGCTATCTGAATAGAATAAAGGAAGCGATTCAGCATGACAAAGCTTACTGGGACAATGGGGTGAAGAACAAACTTTGGGTTCAAAAGCATGATATTTACCATTGTCATGATCATGCTAAAGACTTTCGATGTTCTAACAAGAAAAGATCAAGACACATGATGGACACACATGACAGGAGGCTGAATTGTGAGATTGTACATGAGAAACGAATAGCAACTGGTGACAAGGCAAGAACAAAGGGCCAGTCTTGGAAAATGCATGCATGTGGAATGAGTCAAAGCACAGGGGTTAACTTGGGAAAACAACGGTGTTATGTGTTAAACAACAATCGTCTGTCTAACCACTCAAGACACATGTGGTGTCATTCCCGGTAATCCATAGACAAAAATATACGGTATGTTCTCTAAATGATCGTACCGTAAAGCATAAATAATTGTTTGTGAATATTTGAGTCTATTTTGAGTTTTTTTAGTCCATTGATTTTTCAAAATTGATTGTGTGAAACTGGTGGTAATTGTCGATATGGTCACTTGGGCACAACTTGCTGAGTTATTAACCGAACCATTGAATTTTCTCTGCCTTTATTGAACTAAACCTCATTTTGGTATTTGTGAGTCTGTGATTATTGAAGACAGGTACATGATCTGAAAACAGATGGCTGATAACAATGGTATTCCTTCTGAACACCTACCTATATATTGTGTTAATAAGAGTGTCATAAACATTGCAAAGAACTCTGTCTTGCATTCTTGAACTAAGCACATCATGATTAGATATCATTTCATTCGAGAACATGTTGAGGAAAAGCTAGTCATTATCGATCATGTGAACACTCAATTTTAGTTAGCTGTTATATCCACAAAACCTCTGAATTTTAAATTAGTTCACTGCATTGAGAATTGCTATTGGTGTTTGCGAAATCTAATTGTCACAGTCGAGTGTGTAAAGTGTGGACAGGTACATGCTTTTGATTTTGTTGTGCAGCATACTTCAAACGAGTTGATGGTATATAATTGGTTC
>OVBA01007901.1:0-13574 GCA_900406435.1 Lepidium aucheri | reverse complement strand
CATTCTGTGTCTGTCTTGCTCTACAGTAGTCTCTCTATTGTGTTAGCCTCTTTAGTACACAGAGTATTTCCATTCTGGTACTTACAATCTGTTAATAGCAAAAGTGATATCGGGTCTTGTAATGGTTGAATATATCATATTTCCGATAAGTCTCCTATATATCTCAAGTTCATCCAGAAGTTCTTCTTCACTCTCAAGACACAATTTGAAATTGGGATCCATTGGTGTTGAAGATGGTTTGCAAGCTAACATTCCTGCTTCATCTAAGAGCTCTAAAGTATATTTTCTTTGGCAAATAGAGAGACATTTATTAGATTTTGCAATTTCGAGACAAAGATGGTATTTTAATGGTCATAGATTCCTCAACTTGAACACTGATTCCAAATCATGTACGAGTTTAGTAACTGATGCATCATCATTGGAAGCTATACTCACATCATCTACATAAAGTAATACTTCAACATACTTTCCTAAAATATTCCTAATGAATAAGGTGTGATCTGTGTGAGATTTCTGAAAATTTAGAGCTTGAAGTGTTTCACTAAATTTCAAAAACCATTCCCTTGAGGCTTGCTTCAATCCATAGATGGATTTTTAAAGTTTACACACTGGATTAGAAGGTAAAACTTCTCCATCTTTTGTTGTATATCCTGGAGGAAGATGCATATAAATTTCTTCATCCAAATCACCATTGAGAAAAGCATTTGAAATATCTAGTTGAGTTGAACTCCATTTCTTTGATGTAGCCACTGAGAGTAAAGTCTTCACTGTTTTCATTTTAGCTACAGGTTAAAAGGTGTCTACAAAGTCTATATCCTCTTGTTGAGTGTAACCCTTAACAATCAATCTAGCTTTCTATGTTTCCGAAGTTCCATCAAAGTTCAACTTTGTATTATATACCCACTAGCATCCTATTGCCTTTTTTTTGCAAGTAAAGAACAAATCTTCCAAGTATATGTTTTCTCCAAAGCGATAAGTTCCTCATTCATAGCGTTGATCAACTCATCAAATTTCTTGGTATGAGCTAATGAATTTGGTTCGCCATGTATAGTTATTGAACATATGTATGCTTTGTATTCTATAGAGAGATTATCATAGGACATGTAATTTACCAATGGATATGGTATATTAGTTGTGGTGTCATCAAAATAATAGTCCTTTAAGTATGCTGGGATTTTTGACTTCCTTTTCTTATTTTCTACAGAACGTTCCTTTGTATGTGCAGGTCCTTTGTACTATTGACTACTGTTGTGTCAGTAATATCTGCAGCTTGTTCAGATGCAAAATCTTATAGTCCCTCTTCTTCAGACATATTCCCTTTACCATAGGCACTTTGCATATCATGAATTGTTTTTCAGAATCAGAACTCAAAAACTGAGAGTAGTCAATGGTTGCATTTGTATTTGGCTTGAAAGAACATATATCTTCAAAGAAAACAACATTCCTGGAGATTGTAACCTTATTTGTGTTTAGATCCATTATTTTGTATCCTTTATAGCTGACTGGATAACAAAGAACACACTTGGTTTTGATCTTGGTTCAAACTTATGTCGTTGCTTTGATGATGTAGAACAATAGCATAGACAGCCAAAAACCTTTATATCCTTATAACTTGGTATCTTCGAAGTCAGAACTTGAAAAGGTGACTTGTCATTCAATATGTGTTGATATTTTCTTTCAACTACATAATTTTGTTCTCGAGTTTCTTGACAAGAATGATAGGTTATGATTCCTCTCTTCTTATAAATAGCATTTCTTTGCATTTGCATTTGGAGTTTGGAGTTTTATCTAGGAAAAAGAGCATAAAAGGAGCTAAAACTGGAGCTAAGAAAAATTGGATCAGCTGCTAAGCGAAAAAGATCGTGCAACCTCGGATCACTACCTCGCAGATCACAGGGCAAGGACTACTCAGAACGCTCAAGAAAAGATGTCTTAGTCACCAACCTCAACCTATCTGTCGTGAGAGAAGATCAATCTCTTCGTCACAAGGATTACACTTGGACCATCCACTCAGTCTCAATCCACGAGCACCAAGACAAGAAGCACCCCTCGGTGCCCAAGCTTGCGCGACGACTCTGAGGGCAAGACTTATAGAATTCCTGGTTGACCGACTTAGGTCAGTTTGACCATTAGGGTTATGCAAATAACCCTATAAATACCCTCTAATCACACTCTTATCAATTATCTGTTGTTTTAGCTGAAAAATCTCTCTATCTTTTATTGCTTTGATGATTGGCATTGTTTAAGGTACTCTTATGAATATTGTTCTTTAATTTATGCTTTGAAGTTTATGATTTAAGTTTATCTTGTTCTTCATCTTTACTTTCTGCAATTTCATTTAAGTTTCTTTATGCTTATGCAATCTAGATCAACCCTACTCCTCCGCACTCACACCATGAGGCGCGAGTAGATCCGTTTGGATCTTGAGCAAAGGGCGATTAGAGGTGAATCCGTTGATTCCCTCATCGTTCTAGCCATGATTTGAACTCCGATCTCTTCTAACTTTGCTAAGCTTAATGCTGATATCTCCCTGATCAAGAGAGATCTGATTTGGGCTGTGAGCTAAGACTAGCGCCGATGGGAGTGGAGACCAAGTGCCTTGTTAGTGATGGCTTGATCCGTCAAAGAGAGATCTAGCATGTGGGTTTGCTGTTAGACGAGTTGGCCTTAGCTTAATGCTTCTTGTTTGGTTTGATCACGGCTAGGGCCATAATAGATCATCCGATCTGGATAAGGATCTTCACCGCGAGAGCAGGTTGATCTAACCTAGTCCCGGTCTAGAGATCGCTCAAAAGAGTTCAGCGAGTTGGGATCGGCGAGTTATCACCGATCAACCTCCCTATCCTCTAGATCTTGACCTTTAATTCTATTTCTATCTTATTGCAATTGTTGTGCTATGTTTTTATGCGATTTCTCTATTTTAGTCATTTCTATTCTATTTTAATTTTGTCTTTTTGGGTATTTTGTCCTATTCTCTAGTTTGCAAGCTCACCTAAATATCATAATCTATCATAGTGCAGAATAGTAGGTTACTTGGACTAGGATCTAGTATTAGATAGGTTGTTTACAAGCATCTCTGAGTATTTGGTTCGACAATCCCATCTACTACCACTATGCTCTTTTTATTTGATCTTAGGAGAGAAAAATCCTTTTATCAAATTGGCGTCGTTGCCAAATCGGCGTTGCTTGTTCCAATTTATAGTTTACTAGTCTTAGGATCAAGTTGTGTGTTACTGATTTTCTAACTTGTCTGTGTTTCACTCAGCTTGGATCTATAACGACCAAGCTTCCATTTTATTGACAAGTTGTTGTTTCTGTCCTTGCAGGCCTCGCATGTAACCTTCGACATCTGGCCCTAAAGACAGATACAAACTCATCAACCTCGCGTTAACTCCTGAGAGTTAAGCGAGTAGTCAGTGCGAGTTAGTCGGTTAATGCACACACGATCGAAGGGTTCTCTCCTCCTTCAGCCACCCATAGACGATATCAACCTTTTCACTCGTGAGATCAGACAAGAATGTACCATAATACAGTAACAACAGGCAGATCTGGACAACACCACGCTGGGAATGACGACGGACAGAACACCTCTATTGGTAAATGAGGCCGCCCACTAGGCGCGAGTACAAAATCCAACCGCCAGTGATCCAAAACAATAACTTTGAGATCAAGAGCGGACTGATCTCGATGGTCCAGAACAACAAATTCCATGACCTACACTCGGAGGACCCCCTCGATCATCTCGATGAGTTCGAGAGACTATGCACGCTCACTCGTATCAAAGGAGTGAGTGAAGATGTGCTGAAGCTCAGCCTCTTTCCCTTCTCTCTTAGGGACAGAGCTCATCAGTGGGAGAAACACCTTCCCACTGAATCCATCACCACTTGGTCGGAGTGCAAGCATCTATCTTTTACTAAGCTTTTCTCCAACTCACGGACAGCCAAACTACGGAACAACATATCAAATTTAGTCCACCACAATACCGAGTCACTGGCTGAGGCATGGGACAGATATAACACCTATCAGGCTCAGTGCCCCCATCACGGTTTCTGGGAGGATACTATCCTTATCAACTTCTACCAAGGAGTTCACCCGAGGATAAGTATGTTATTGGATACTGCAAGTCACGGGAGCTTTCTACAGCAGGAGATCAATGATTGAAGAGCATTAATAGAAAATCTTGCTCTAACTGATGGACAGTATGGCGAAGAGTACAACCGAGTTATCAGGCGAACTTCTGATTCGGACACATCCTCCCGTAAAGAGCTGAAGCAACTTCATGAGAAGTTAGACAAGTTGCTAATGGTCCACACCAAGCAAGTCAATCTTGTGGAAGAGGAAATGGTACAAGAGGGCGAGGACGAACAACTAGAGGAAATTTGTTTTGTTCAAAATCAAAGTGGATCTAAACCGTGGGTCAACTACACGCAAAATCCGAACTTGAGCTATCAAAGCACAAACATAGCCAACCCACAAGATCAAGTGTATTCACTGAAGCAGCGGGCTTGGATACCCAAGGAACAATGGCAGCAAAGCCTAAAGCCGGCACCAGCTCCAACTCAACCTCCAACCACAAAAGAGGATCAACCAGACGTGATGAGTATGCTCCAACAAATCTTGCAAAGCCAAACAACTCACCAAGCGGAAATCCCCAAGAATTTTGGAGAAGTACATAGCCGAATCGATGTAAGCTATAATGACCTCAACTGTACGTTTAAAACCCTCAACACATGACTGAAATATTTGGAGAGCAACCAGGCATCGTCATCCACTAAGGCCACCGGTCAACTACCCGGAAAAGCTGTTCAAAACCCAAAGGAGTATACGGCTTAGTCAATCACTCTCAGAACCGGAAAAGTGCTCCTATCAGTGGTTGGACCAAAGGAAAATGCTAAGGACAGCGTTATTCAAGCTGGGGGGCAGAACAAGCCAAGAATAAAGATGGTTGCGTACAACTCGGGGATACACCTCGCAAGCCTGAGCTGCGAGGAGAGACTAATGATGATCTGCCTGGGAGAACTGTACAACTCAAGGAGAGCCCTCGCTCGCCTGTGCAGCGAAGAGAAGAGCCAGACCGTCCCAATCTGAATGCGATAGAAGGAGTTGCACCTATGGTTGCAACCAAAGCCAAAGCACATTTCCCTTCGCGTTTAAAGAAGAATCAAGTGGAGAAATAGAAGGTCCTTTTCGATAAGAAAATGAGCGGTATAGAGCTAAAAATTCCTATCTTGGATGATTTTGCCTTAATTCCACACTACAAGAAATCTTTGAAGGACTCGCTTAAGGAACGAGAAGACGAATGTATGGCTGTTGAACCTACTGATCCACTAATGTTGGGTAGACCTTCCTTGGCGCCAGTACGAGCTTTGATTGAGGTGCGGAACAGGACCATTGAACTATAGGTTAGAGAAGGAGTTGGTATGATGTTCGACCTAAAGGAAGGAAGAAAGAAGCCTACGATCGAAGAGCAATGCTTTGAGATTGAAGGAACAATAGGGGGAATGGACGAGGATGCAAATAAGGGAGCTCTGGTTCCCTTTGCAAATGCATACTAAGAGGTGTATGAAGAGTCAAGCTTGTGATTCTAAACAAGCCCACTTGGGAGAGAATCCCATGTCAATCATTTACTCTTGAAAACTCTTTTTAATTTTGTTTAAGGTTAATTTGGTTTTGTTTTAGAACAATTTTTGCTAGTTTATTATTGTTGTTGTTGGGTATTTGGTATTTTGATCTACATCTCAGGTTCAAGGAGCCTTGGCTGCATTAAGGCAAAATTAGAGGAAGTAATGCCCTCATTAAGCCAAGAGAGAGCATGCCTCACATCTAACCCTCGGAGGCAACAAAGCAAGGAGTGAGAAAATTTGACAAAGAACCTGGAACCCTCAGGACATGAGGCCAAGGAGGGTGTGCGAGTAGTGTTCACATTGCCTTGAGCACCACTCATGGACCTACTTGAACACCTTAGTATCCTTTTATAGAATGTTCTAGTCAAATACATCTCATTATAATTGAAATAAACTTACTATTCAGTGAAATCTTGAACATGAAGCTTAATAGTATAAATGCTTTAATTGGAGCCTATTTTGATAATGTGGCTAACTGTTTATGGTTTTAGATATTACCACAAATAGGAAGCCAATCAGGACTCAGAATAGTCAAAGGGAAAGCAACAAGATCAGTTCAAGCTTGGGTTTTTCTGAATGGGTAGTCAGGCCTCGGTGTATGCAGCAAGGAGGATGCAGCGAGGAGGTTAGCTGAGGAGCGCATAAGGACAAAATTTGATTTGGTTTCAGCTCATCAAGTGGGGCTTATGAACTAACAGCTTTGGCGAAAATCTAGGAGAGGTCAAGTCAAAGTTGGACCGATCCAAGGGCTAAGATTGATCAAGAATTCAAAATTCAAAATCAACGGATGGGATGATGCCAACATCGAGGACGAATGGCGAGCAACTTGGCAGCCAAAATTGTCTCATTTCTTCTTCCTAGATTTTCTCCTCAAATACCTGCAACACTCGCCTATAGAAACAGCTTCTCCCTCATCAGCTCTCTCATCCGATCTCAAGCACTCACGTAAACAAAGTCTCTCTCACTGCTGGCAAGTTTCTCTCTCTTTCAAAGTTCCAGTTTTCCGATTAAAAACCTTGTCAAGCATGTCTTCTGGAGATAAAAGAAAGGTGAAGGAGTTCATAGCAAATTCCTGAATGATGCACTGAGAGCCAGAAGGAGAGAAATGGCGGCAGAGTTGAAAGATATACCGCCGGTCCAACGCAAAAATAGGACTCGCCAATTCATCGTTCAATCAGACAAGGATGAACCAGGAGTACAAACGAGGATCGAAATCCCAATAAGAGAAATGGCGAGAAAATCGGCGACTGAGCTGATGGACTAGAGATTTGTCCACAGAGAAGGAAGCTCAGCTCAGGCGAAGAGGAAAGGAAAACAGATAGCCTCGCCATCCAGTAGCGAGGATAGTGACAAGGAAAGCGAGTATGCTCAGCCCTGCTGATGGAGGTCGAGTATGAGAGCGAGGAGAAGATAAAGAAAAAGGCAGAGAAAAAGGAGAGGAAAACGAGGTACCGCAGAGATATTGAGTATTTGAAGAGGAGCGGGTACTTAGAAAAAAAAGCGAGGAAGGCCTGCAAGGAGAGAAAGGCAGAAAAGAAGGGAAAGGCCACGAGTGAGGCCAACGACTCCGACAAGGCGTATGAAGCTTTGAAGGTGATGGGGATAAAAGGTACCTACTTCCCACATTCTAGAACCATGAGAAAATTGGGTATCCCTGAGGATGTGGATAGGGTGTTTAGCTCGCTTGGGATTAAGGTTTGCATGTATAGTGTGGCGAGCTCTTACATTGAGGAGACATTGCAATTCCTCGCCACCGTGGATCTTCTTATCTACTCAAAGTCTGAGACAGACAAGATTAAGAAGAACAGACCTGGGTATATAACGTTCACCGTGTATGACAAATTATACGCAGTGACGTTAAAGGAGTTGGATTGTATTTTTTGGGTTTCACTCCCGAGAAGCGGCATACCCCGATGTTGGCGAGAATGATACCGACAAGGTATGAAATATGTTGTCAGGTTCCGGGACATATGATTCATCACAAAGCAAGGGAAGTTGGATCCGCAACCCCCTCATCAACTACGTGAGAAGAGCTATAGCGATGCACATGATGGTTATGGCGATGAAGGAGATTGTTGGCACTACTCCAAGTGGGCTGCATATTGATGGAGATGAAGGGAACTTCGGGATATTGTTTGTGTTTGCAAAGCACCTCCTCACGTATTGCAGAAAAGCCAGGAAGCCAAAGCACATCTATATTGGGGGAGTGGTTGCTCGAATACTGGAAGCGAGGGGAGTACCCTTGAACACTGAAGATTACAATTGGGCTCCACCAAAATTTATGGACATGCGATATCTTCAAGGGGCAGGCCTCATTGCTTAAGGCGAGGTTAAAGGGCGAGTTGTGTATAAGTTCGACCATCCAGAGAAGAAAGACGCCAGAATACTTCTGCCTTGCCTAGAATACACCACGCTGAACACGATGGAGAACGTGACCTTCACCCCACCCCTCGCGGCTCTACTCGACAAAAACCAGCAAGGACAGCAACCTCTGCAAGCAGAAGAGGAGACAAATGAGGAAGAAGTCGATCCGGAGTCTTACCTTTTTGAGGAGTTCACCGAGAAAAATCAAGGAACGGCAAACAAAGAAGCCCATAAGAGGATTAGGAAGCTCTAAAAGTTGGGGAAGTGGCTGCTCAAGAAGGTGAAAGTCCTCACAAAGGAAAAGAAGGAGTGGCTGAACGAGCGCAAGAGGATATGGAGAGCAATTGATGGATTCCAATCATCTTTCAGAGGAACAGCACATCAGCCTCGCACTCATGACTTACCGCCACCAGCGAGCTGGCATTCAACTTCAGCAGGTCCCAGCTCACACCAAGCACAAGACGAGTAGCCGCAAAGCTAATTAATGGACATGACGCAGGTATACAAGCGAAGCCGAAAGAAGGGCCAGAAGCACCGGACAGAACGAGAGCAAACACCTCAAGAGGTTCCCTCGCACGCATCCCTCGCCGATCATGACCGCGAGGAGTACTTGGACAGACAGCAGCACGTCGCACCGTGCGAAGGCATATCTCCACAAAGGTACCCAAACCCTCATAGTTACACTCTTGAGGACATGAATGCCTCAACTGCTCATTTTTTTGGATCTAGGTACTAAACTACAACCCTTTGTACATGCATTTTTATTTTCGTTGATTTTCGTCTTGTTTGTCTAGACAACTCTCTCTGACTTCTATACATACAGGGGACTGTGTGATTTAAGTTTGGGGGAGGGGTTTAGAGTACTCTTACATCATTTCCTATGTTCTTATTTTCTATTTTGCATGCATTCGTTTAGGTTGTAAAAATCCAGTTAGATTTTTTGTGTGCATTTGATTGTTGCATTTCATGGCACGTAACGCATAGAAAAACCATAGAAATTTTTTGAAAATGAAACCTAAAAAATAGAGTGATCATGTAGTTGCATCCATTTAGATTTGTCTTTAGGTTGCATTCACTTAGGATTCATGCATCCGTACTTCTTTTGTGGGAATGATCTTGATAATGGGCAAAATCTTGTTAAGTTAGCTAAGTAGCCATTGTGAATGTTCTTGATTGGTAGATAGTCGTATTGGAAAGTTTTTGGGCGGATCATCGCCTTGGTGAAGTTTGCTTGGGTTTTGTTTTGAATAGGTCTAGTTTGATTTGTTCTAAAACTAAACTTAAACTTCCAATTTAGAGCCTAGAGATGCATCAATACCTTCCTTCTTTTATGTTTAGCATGATCCAAAAATGTGTGTTTGGTAAAACCCTCTCAAAAGTTAAGTGGAAAATTAAGCTGCGTGCAAAGAACTTAAACAGAGTAAGTGGTAAAGGTAAAGTGGCTGGAAGGATGCGTAAACCTGTAGCCTTTCACGTTTGTGTATATCTACTGCTTACTCCATATGCGGGTTGGAGAAGCAACTTGGAAGGAAGCGTAAACCTGTAGCCTTTCATGTTTTTGTAAACCAACTTCGGAAAAGCCAAAAAGGCACATAAAAAACAAAAAAGAAAAAGAAAAAGAAAAGAAAGGATGAATAATCAGGCAGCAAAATTTTTAATGAGAGGGAACCATTTATGTGGAGAAAAAATGATCATGCTAAGCTTAGGGAAGTTGAACTATGTACTTGTTGATCTTTAGTCTCTTTTGAGGACCACACCAAAAAGAAATAAGGAATTAGACTTATACCTTTAGAGACTAGCTTAGGTGATAGGAATCCATAGGTTAAATGCTATGTTTGAAGATGATTACATTGCGGTTTCCAAAATGATAGAGCCCACGTGTGGATTACGGTTTAGCTTAAACAAGTTGTTCGTTAGACAAAATGTTCCCACTTTGTGTGCAGCTTTTCCAGCTTAGATCACTGCACTTGCTTGAGGCCAAGCAAGATCTAAGTTTGGGGGAGTTGATGTGTGTGATTTTTGATGGTTTTAGAGTCTTATTTTAGGTTGTTTTGCATCCGTTTAGATAGATTTTCCGTTTACTTAGGTCATTTTAGGTTTGTTTTGCTTTCTTTGCATTTGCATTTGGAGTTTGGAGTTTTATCTAGGAAAAGGAGCAGAAAAGGAGCTAAAACTGGAGCTAGACAATTGTATCAGCTGCTAGGCGAAAAAGATCGTGCAACCTCGGATCGCTTCTTCGCGGATCGCAGGGCGAGGACTACTCAGAACACTCAAGAAAAGATGCTTCAGTCACTAGCCTCAACCTATTTGTCGCGAGGGAACATCAATCTCTTCATCACAAGGATTACACTCGGACCATCCACTCAGTCTCAACCCACGAGGACCAAGACAAGAAGCACCCCTCGGTGCCCAAGCTTGCATTAGGACTCCGAGGGCAAGACTTACAGAATTCCTGGTTGACCGACATAGGTCGGTTTAACNGTTTGACCATTAGGGTTATGCAAATAACCCTATAAATACCCTCTAATCACACTCTTATCAATTATATGTTGTTTTAGCTGAAAAATCTCTCTATCTTTTATTGCTTTGATGATTAGCATTGTTTAATGTACTCTTAGGAATATTGTTCTTTAATTTATGCTTTGAAGTTTATGATTTAAGTTTATCTTGTTCTTCATCTTTATTTTCTGCAATTTCATTTAAGTTTTTTTATGCTTATGCAATCTAGATCAACCCTACTCCTCCGCACTCACTCCATGAGGCGCGAGTAGATCCGTCTTGATCTTAAGGATAGGGCGATTGGAGGTGAATCCGTTGATTCCCTCACCGTTCTAGCCATGATCTGAACTCCGATCTCTTCTAACTTGGCTAAGCTTAATGTTGATCTCTCCCTGATCAAGAGAGATCTAATTTGGGCCGTGACCTAAGGCTAGTGTCGATGGGAGCAGAGACCAAGTGCCTTGTTAATGATGGCTTGATCCGCCGAAGAGAGATCTAGCATGTGGGTCGGCTGTTAGACGAGTTGGGATTAGCTTAATGCTTCTGGTTTGGTTTGATCGCGGCTAGGGCCCTAATGGATTGTCTGATCCGGATAGTGATCTTCACCGCAAGAGCGGGTCGATCTAACCTAGTCTCGGTCTAAAGATTTCTTAAAAAAGTTTGGCGAGTTGGGATCGGCGAGTTTATCACCGATCAACCTCCCTATCCTCTAGATCTTTGCCTTAAATTCTATTTCTATCTTATTACAATTGATGTGCTCTGTTTTTATGTTATTTCTTTATTTTAGTCATTTCCATTCTGTTTTAATTTTATCTTTTTGTGTATTTTGTCATATTCTCTAGTTTGCAACCTCACCTAAATATGATAATCTATCATAGTAACAGAATGGTAGGTTACTTGGACTAGGATCTAGTATTAGATTGATTGTTTACAAGCATCTCTGAGTATTTGGTTCGACAATCCCATCTACTACCACTATGCTCAATTGATTTGATCTGAGGAGAGGAAAATCCTTTTATCAACTGTATGCTATCATGCCTTTTACCTTGGCTTTATACTGTGTTTCAATCATCTACAAGAAGTCTGGGAAAATCATAAGTACATCTGACTTTGCTTTCATCAAATACACCCATGTTACTCGTGTATGATCATCAACAATTGTCAAAAAGTATATGTATCATTCAATACTTTCTACTGAGAAATGTCCCCATGTATCGATGTGCAAGAGATTGAAAGTTTCTTAGCACATATTATTTTTTGAGATGTATGGAAGTTTCTTTTTTTGGCAAGGGGATAGATTGGAAAATGAAACTCTGCTTTATTTATATTCTGCAAACCAAGAACATTGGAGATTACATCAACTCTTGAGACATATGGATGACCCAATCTATTATGCCATAGACTTTTATCAATTAATGTATTTACAGATATCAACATAGGACTGAATCTTTGATTGACCATCGAAGCTTGATCCAGAATGTATAAATTTCCCACTTCCTCAGCCTGACCAATCACCACTCCCTTCATAGGATCATGTATTACACAAGTTGTTTCATCAAATATTAACTTGCACTTGATGTCTTTGGTGACTTGACTCACACTAAGCAGATTGAGTCTAAATCTAGTATATATAGTACCTTGTTCAGAATCAGATTTTCATTCAATCTGACTTGACCAATACCCTCTATTTTCACAATCATCATGTAGGTAAAGTAACTTGTTTATCTAAAGAAGTAGTTAGACTCTGAAAAAGAAGTTTATTGTGACAAACATGATGCATTGCACCATTGTCCACTATCCAAGTATATGTATTCAATACACTTCCTGTAGACTGCAAGACCCCTATAAAATGCAGAGTTTTGGAAGAGAAAGCCATACCTGGTAAGGGAGCAATTCTCTCCTCTGAGATACTTGTTTTCGCCTCTGAATTAGAAGAAACACATAGATTTAAGTTGAAATAAGTGATCACACCCTCAATATGATGCTTTGAAAAGGACTTTAGCATGCATGTGACTGCATTGTTTGCATTTGTGTCATCAGTCAAAGTTAGTTGAGCTACAACTGGTTTTACTGCTCCTGATTTTTGTTTGTGTTTGAATCTAACTGGGTAACCATGCATCTTATACTTGTCTATGGTGTGTCGAGTATAGCCACAATGGGAACATATTGGCCTTTGAGGTTTCGGTCCTGCAGCACTTGCATTAACTGAATGTCCAGACTTTATTGAAGTTGCAGTGACATTGAAAGCGGAAGCTTGTTGAGTTGGACAAATGTTTCTCTGACTTTGATCTTAATTCAACAAATTGTAAGCTTTTGCAAGAGTTGGTATGGTCTTTTTCATGATTATTTGAGTACGAGCATTAGAGAAAGATTCATTTAACTCTGCTAAGAACTTGATCATCTTGGTATGTTTAGTCTTTGTAGACATAGGTTTGCAACATTCATAGTACCCACACACTACAAGAAAACAAGGTGGATTCTGACCGGAGTTTCTGACCGGCAGAAATCCGTCACAGATTTCTGTTCATGTATTGACGGAAATTGATGGGAGTAAAAAAAACTAAAGCGGTCAGTAGCGGTCACAAATTACCCACCAAAACTGACCACTATAATTTTTTTTATTTCCGGTCAATTTCGGTCATTAATTTGTGACTGCTACTGACTGGTTCCATTTTTTTCCGTAAAACAAAAATAAAAATAAAGCTGGTCACTGTTGGACGGTAATTAGTGACCGCCTCTGACCACTGCTTGAGAAATAGTAAATTCTGACCGCAACTGGCTGGAAATTAAAAATGTGAGCGCGAAATATTTTAAGTTCCAAATAATTTGCCCGGGAATGTTACAAAATGTGGAAAAAAAAATTACACCGGTCAATTTCTGTCAGAAATTTCTGACTGAAACTGACCAGAAAAGAAAAAACAGGCCGTCCGGTACCGACCAATACCGACTGGTCCTCACATTTAAACCCTTATCTTCTTCTCCGATGCTCCATTTTCATGTTCAGAGTGAAAGCTTCCATAATAGCGATTTCGAGCCAAGTAACCTCTATTCATCCACCTATTGATCATTAACAATGTAAGTAGCCTC
>OVBA01007900.1:0-13578 GCA_900406435.1 Lepidium aucheri | reverse complement strand
TATTTGAGTCATTTACCTATAATTCCATACTATTTGAGTAAATCACCCTTAAAAAAAGGATTCACATGTTTTGGTAATAACTTGGGTCACTCAATGCTGAACTTGAAATAAACTGAGTAAATTGTCAGTTTCCCTTTATTTGGCCTATCAAGGCCCTGTGTGTATTAATGATCTTGTTTGTCTAAGTGAGTGCATAGGAATGTAGTAGTGGGCTGTGTAAAGCCCAACAGTCAGAGGAATACAAAACGAGCAACGTTGGAGGGAAATGAAATTAGGTTTTCATCATCTACATAGGGGAGTGGAACTGTCTTGTCACTCTCAAACACACGATTCTCAGAAAAGAAATTCTCTCTCTCAAACTGTAACTTAGTCCTCAAACGCCACCATGAAATATATTCTCTCATCCTTGTCAAGACTTGTTGGTCACACCTCCGAGCCCCCTTCTTCATAAAATGAATCATCATCATCCTCTCGCATGCAATCACCATCTTTGCCAGGCAAAACCGTAGATGCGAAGCACACAGCCGCTGCCATTGAGGAGCAGTCTCCGGTGAAATCAGATCATGTTCCAGAACACGAAGGGACGAAACCTAACTCGCCATGTGAAACGAAGCTTCAAGATCCTGTCTTCAAGTCCTCCTGCTGTTCGAGATCAAGCTCCTCACATCTCGTCGAATTCTCCTCTGCCGCATGGATCTCCTGTTGCTTCTCCGCCGAGTCAAGGGCAAAATCCTTCTGCCGCACAATCAGAATCCGAGAAGACACTTTTGATGGTTAATCCTCAGGTTATGCACGTGTCTGAAGACTTCTCTGACAAATCTCCAGCCAGACAGTCAGCCGCTACTTCTGCTCCGCTATCGCGTCTCGACTCCGTCAACGTTGTCAGTATCCGGGAGAAGTTCGTCCTACCAAGCAACCTAAGATCAAAACAGAGATCGCTCTACCTTCCCATGCCTTAGAGTTCGCGAAAAGGTACCAAACTTTCTCCACCTAGAAACAAATTTTGGAAGAAAGAGTCTTTGATTTTGCTAAGGAAGCAAAAGCAAAGGAGAGTGTAGAGAAAGCAGGGTTAATAAGAACTGTGACAGACATTTCAGTCTATGATCCTGAATTACTATTCGAGTTCTTTGCTGCCTTACCATCTACAAAAACATCTGACAAGGTTGTCAATGCTCTGTTTGGTCTTCCCGATGTAGATGACCCAGGAACCTTGGAGAAAATGGTACATGTTTCTGATGATGATCTGGCAGCATTTCTGTCAGTTTTAGTGTTGGATGCGCTTATCGGGATAAATCTACTTTGATATTTCTCTGATGGATGTTTGTCACCTGTTATTTGGAAGACCTTGCCAATATGACAGATGATTTATACATGATGGGCGCCCAAACATCCACACGTTTGTATTTAATAACATGGAAATTTTGTTATTTCCTCAATAACCAGTGCTACCAACTTTGCTGCCTCTGAGTGATATAAATGATCCAACATTTCTCTATTCCGCAGCTGACTATGAAAGGGAGATCAATTCCTTGGGTTTTGCTTGTCTCTTGCTGCCTACTACTCAAAGTAACAACTTTGTCCACCGGCCGATTCTAGAGATATTACACCCTTTACTCGACGAGTTTGATGATGTCTTTCCTATCGAATTACCTTTGGGTTTACCTTCACTTGATGATATAAAACATCACATTAACCTCGTACCAAGGACAACATTGCCTAACCACCCACATTATAGAATGAGTCCTCAAGAGCACGAGGAATTACGAACAGGTTGAAGAGTGGTATACCTCATTTTCATCGGTTTAAGCTCTTTAATTCGCATATTTTCAGAGTCGTTGTTCGCATTTTAGAGCCTTTTTAGTTGAAAAACTGGTTTGTTGAGGATTATACTCGCAGAGCATGGTTTGGAGCAATCTGAAATAGTTTTTAGAATTTTAGCAGAAGAATGCTAATCGATCGGTCAACATTTTGATCGATCGATCACTTTCCTAGTCCTCCAACATAAATGTTCTATAAATGGTATAACAAACAACAGTATAATCATCTTCTCTTAAACGTTCTTTTATCGTAAAGCTTTTCTTTTTAACAATAAAAAAACAAGTGACGTTTAGTTTTTTCTGAATTCTGGCATCCGAACTCTACTAATCATCTGGATTCTGCTAATCTTAAACGGTGATTATTTATCTTTTGTGTTGTTTATATTATTAAAATGTAGTTATATTATAATTTATATACAAATATGTCTTTTATGGTTGAACTTATTTTAGAACTGAAATTCTAGATTAATTTTATAGAATTGTATTTTTCTCTTCTTCGTATATATGTGATTGATATATAATGTAATACACTCTACATTAACTTACGTGAAATATATAAATTAATATATTATATTTTATTTTTCATATATTTTATTAAGATTACCAAGATCTTAGTTGTTTTGATGTTTATATAACGATATAAATATATTTGATTATAATATATTACTTTACTAAAAAAATAATAAGTTTTTATTTTGATTAGAAATATAATAGGATGCCGTTTTACTAGAAGTAAGCGAGATTTATCAGCTCAAGGAATAAAAAAAAGATTATATGAACAATGAACTGCGCAAAAAACCAAGTTATTGATTAAACTACTTATAGAAGACATCAAAAATGGTTGCCGAGATGCAAATGGGTGCATAAATAAAATGACTATGGAGAAAAATAATTTGCATGGTTTAAATTCAGAACTCCATTCTGACAAAAAAATTACAACCACTACCTAAGCAAAATAAGGAATTTGAAAAATCGTTATGATAGCATGGTAAAATTGCCCCGATTTAGTTTTGGATTCGGCTGGGATCCTATTTCAAAAAAAATTACAGCTCCTAATCATGTTTGGGAGGATTACGTAGAAGATAATAACTTATTTATTTATTTTACTTGCAATTATTACTTTTACATAGTTTATGATATATTATGTTTATTTATTTGTAGGTTCATCCCAGTAGGAAGGTTATAAGGGATGAAATATTTAAGGAGTATGAGGACCTACAAATAATATGCGACATTGGCTTAGCGACATGAAGACATACTGTATGCTTAGGAGATGAAACTGATTCACAAACTTTTGAAGGTGAAGATAAATCGCTATCTGATCTATATACAAGAGCGTAATTAGATAACGAATCATTGATATATAGATCAGATAGCGAATTATGTTCACCTCCAAAAATTTCTGCATCACTTTTATCTTCTAAGACAACAACATTTGTTCTTGTCGCTAAGCCAACATCAAATATTATTTGTAGATCCTCATACTCTTCAAATGTTTCATCCCTCATATCCTTCCTAGTGGGATGAGCCTACAAACAAATAAAGTTAATATATCATAAACTATGTAAAAATAATAATTACATGTAAAATAAATAAATTATTACCTTCTTGTAATCCTCCCAAACATGATTAGGAGCTGTAAATTCTTCTAAAATAGGATCCCAGCTGAATACGGAATTGAATCGGGTCAATTCAACCATGCTATTATAACGATTCTTCAAATTCTTCATTTTGCTAAGGTAGTGACTGTAAATTTTTCAAGACTGAGGTTCTGAATTTAAAGCAGGCAACAAAATTTTCTCCACGGTCATTTTACTTATGCACCCACTTGCATCTCGCCAATCATTTTTGATGACTTCTGTAAGTGGTTTAATCAATAACTTGGTTTCTCGCACAGTCCATTGTTCATGTGATCCTTTTTTTGTTCCTTGAGCTGGTGAAACTCCCATATATCTAGTAAAACAACATTCCATTATATTTCTAATCAAAATAAAAATTTATTATTTTTTTAGTAAAGTAACATATCACAATTAAATATATTTATATTATTATATAAACATCAAAAAAAACCAAGATCCTGGTAATTTTAATAAAATATGTGAAGAATAAAATATAATATATTAAACTATATATTTCAAGAGTACAATAAGTTAATGTAGAATGTATTACATTATATATCAATCACATATATACGAAGAAGAAGAAAAAATATAATTATATAACATTAATCTAGAACTTCAGTTCCAAAATAAGTTCAACCAGAAAAAGACAGATTGCATCGGACCAGAAAAAGACTGATGAATTTTATATTTTGTTTTTAACCACAATAATAAGAAACCATGCTTATAACCTTACACATGAACAAAACATATTCATGAATTTCCAGAAAAAACTTTATTAAAAAGAAAATAATTAACTTACATTTCTCAATCTTAAAATTGAGATCTGTCATATAAAAAACCTACAGAAAATAAAACAAAAAAATATATAAATTATAATGTAACTATTTTAATAATATAAATTACACACAAAAAATAATCACTGTTTAAGAACAGCAGAGTCCGGATGCTAGAATTCCAAAGAAAACTAAACGTCACTTGTTTTTTTTGTTAAAAAGAAAAGCTTTAAGATGAAGAATGTTTAAGAGAAGATAATTATATTGTTGTTTGTTACACAATTTATAGAAGATTTGGCTGACAATTATTTAAACTTATGATGACTTTTGTTGAGAAATTTAAAGTGCGTCAATTGTTTGTTAAAAAATATGCTTGGAACAGTTCTATTTGGCATCTATTAAGAAATTATTGATATATTAAAATAATAAAAAAATCACCGATTATTAATAATACAATATGTGTTTAATAATCAAATCAATGTCTACTATTGGCCTTAGAATGTATCAAACCAAAAGCAAAACTCATTTACCTGAAAAACCTGACCAAGACTTTATCTAAGAGAAAGATGAGACAACTAAATCGTTCATCACAAATGGATCATGTATATTAAGTTTGTTCCCCCATTTTCTTGCAGGTATTGAAGTCAATAACATCAGGTGACAACAAATTACTGGGAGTGATGCTAGGATTAGTAGCACAAGCGTTCAAATTCATGAGTTTAGAAGAAGTGAACAATGTTCTGATATAATCACAAATCAAAAAGTAAGAACTTGCAAACTCACTTGTTTTGTTCTGAAAACGCATGACAAACCAGCGATCAAGATTCCAAAAATCAGGAGGTTTGTGTTCGAGCTTGTGACATGGATGATGGAAGATGATGTAGAGAACATTGGTATATTCAGAGATTTTGGGTATGGATAAAGAGCTTAAAAACGTTCTTGAAACAACAGCTGAGCTTGAGAACTTTGATGTTTTCTCTGGCATGGTTGGTGTGAGCCGCCAGAGCAGTATGATTCATTGATTAGCTGAATTGGGTTTAAAAATTCTTGACTATAAACAATCATCTTCCTTTTGATCTCTTTGCATCAAAACTTTAACAATTACTACCTTTTTAACTTGTATATATGTTATATAAACTGTAGATTTGTAACTTACAATACTGTATATAGAAAAGCAAGTACTAAAGGAGAAACAAATCAAAAACACCATGAAGAACATCATTTAAGCACCACAAAATCAATAGTCAGAACTGTCTCAGTTTTCTTATCGTCTTCCAAAGTTATCATTACTTTTCTTCTGTATTTGAAGTCGCAATTCTTCCCATGGAGAAATTGTAAATGCGACATTTATAAGACTCGAGATTATTACCAGGAGGAAGTGAGAACTGTATGCATTCAAGTTTCACATCTCTCAACATGGAGAAAGTATTGTTGAGAGTAAACTTGATTTTTGATCAGGTTACCACTAAATGGATCATTAATTGGATCCAAAATCTGATCTATATTCTAGAAGAACTCCATATACTTTTAGGTGTCATTCTATAAGAGAAACAAGTGTCAATGTGTAATATAAGATTAGTGTTCATCCATGTGTCAATGTAGTATGTAAGATTAGTGTCCATCATCTATGTGTCAACTTATAAGGTAAGATTAGTGTCCATCTAGGTGTCAATCTCATATGAGATTTAGGACAAGTGTCTTGTAATATGGAGGCTATAAATACCCACCACATCTCATTGTGAGATATATCTTCAAGAAAAAAACAAAGTAATATAAAGGTTTCTTACTCCTAAACTTTTCTTCTAAACACTTAAAGACTTCTCCATAATCATCTTCAAAGTCTCCTCCTCCAACAAAGTGGTATCAAAGCTAGAAAATTCTTACAACAATAACGATTAATAGTGTTCTCTCCCAAGTCCCCATGCTTACAAGAGTAATTATGACAAATGGAGTCTACGTATGATGGCTATCCTAGGAGTACATGATGTGTGTGAGATAGTTGAGAAAGGTTATGTTGTACCAGAAGATGAAGATAGTATATCTCAAGAAAAAAAATAGCTTGAGAGACTTGAGAAAGAGAGACAAGAAAGCTCTTTGTCTAATCTATCAAGGATTAGACGAAGACACATTTGAGAAGGTCGCACAAGCAAACTCGGCCAAAGAAGTGTGGGAGAAGCTTCGAATCTCTTACAAGGGAGCGGAGCAAGTTAAGAAAGTACGTCTTCAAACTCTAAGAGGAGAGTGTTAAGCCTAACAAATGAAGGAAGGTGAACTCGTGTCCGATTATTTTTCAAGAGTTTTAACGGTTACAAATAACCTTAAAAGAAATGGAGAAAAGTTAAATGAAGTGAGAATCACGGAGAACGTCCTTAGATCGTTGGATCCAAACTTTGAGCATAATGTCACCGTCATTAAAGAGACAAAATATTTGGAGACTATGACAATAAAGCAACGTCTTGGGTCATTGCAAGCTTATGAAGAAAAGAAAAAGAAAAAAGAAGATTTCTCCGAACATGTACTCAAGTTACGGTGTGATAACACTAAAGAAGGAAATGATCAAAGGCATCAAAGAAAAGGTGGTGGTCAAGATCGAGGACGAGGTCGTGGATGCAAAAATGGACGTGGTTCGAGGTCCTATGAAGATAACAACAACCAAAGAGGAGAAAGCTCACCAAGAGGTCGTGGGCGAGGAACATCCAAATCAAGATATGATAAGACAAGTGTCAAATGTTATAACTGCGGTAAGTTTGGACACTATGCTTCTGAATGTAAAGCACCCAACAATAAAAAAGTCAAGGAGAAAGCCAACTACGTTGAAGAAAAAATTCATGAAGAAGACATGTTATTAATGGCTTGTAAAAAGGATGAACGGGAAGAAAATCAGAAATAGNGAAGAAAATCAAAAATGGTATCTTGATAGCGGTGCAAGTAATCACATGTGTGGAAGAAAAAGTATGTTTGTGGAGCTTGATGAATCGGTGAGAGGGAACGTTGCATTAGGAGATGAATCAAAGATGGAGGTTAAAGTTAAAGGAACAATTCTCATCCAATTAAAGAATGGGGATCATCAATTTATTTCCAATTGTTACTACACTTCTACCATGAAGACCAACATCTTGAGTCTTGGACAACTCTTAGAAAAAGGTTAGGATATTCGACTAAAGGATAATCTCATTACTAAGGTGACAATGTCAAAAGATAGAATGTTTGTCCTTAACATTCAAAATAACATTGCACAATGTCTCAAGATGTGTTATAAGGAGGACTCGTGGCTTTGACATCTTCGATACGGGCATCTCAACTTTAGAGGATTAGAGTTGCTTTCGGAGAAGGAAATGGTGAGTGGATTACCTTGCATCAATCATCCAAACCAAGTTTGTGAAAGGTGTCTACTTGGAAAACAATTCAAAACGAGTTTTCCAAAGGAGTCAAGTACAAGAGCCAGAAAGCCATTAGAGCTCATACACACGGATGTATGTGGTCCGATAAAGCCAAGCTCACTTGGTAAAAGTAAATACTTCCTCCTCTTTATTGATGATTTTTCAAGAAGAACATGGGTCTATTTTCTGAAAGAAAAAAATCAGAAGTATTTGAAAACTTCAAAAAGGAAATTAGTCTTGTGATCAAAGCCATGAGATATGATCGTGGAGGAGTACACATCCAAGGAATTTCAGAAATATTGTGAATATAATGGCATTCGAAGACAACTAACGGTGCCAAGATCCCCTCAACAAAATAGAGTAGCAGAGAGAAAGAATAGAACAGTCCTTGAGATGGCAAGGAGCATGCTAAAAGTAAGAAACTTCCAAAGGAGTTATGGGCTGAAGCAGTAGCATGCAGTTCGTTTATTAAACCAATCTCCAACAAAAAGTGTCACGAGAAAAAACCCCACAAGGAGTTTGGAGCGGAAGAAAGCCTGGTGTTTCTCACTTGAGAGTATTTGGAAGCATTGCTCATGCTCATGTACCGAATGAGAAGCGAATCAAACTAGATGATAAAAGTGAGAAGTATATCTTTATTGGTTATGATATTTACTCCAAAGGATACAAGCTCTACCATCCAGACACGACAAAGACAGTCATAAGTCGAAATGTCATCTTTGATGAAGAAGGAGAATGGGACTGGAAACCAAATGATATAGACTATAATTTCTTTCCAAGTTTTAAAGAAGATGAATCAACACAACCAAGAGAGAAGAGTAGTACCCGACCAACTTCACCAACCACAAATTCTCAAGGATATGAAAGTTCAAGTGAAAAGACTCTGCGCTTTAGATGTCTTGAAGAGATATATGAGGAAACAGAAAATCAAGACAACCTTACTTTGTTTTGTCTTTTTGCGGAATGCGAGCCTATGAACTTTCAAGAAGCAGTTGAAAAGAAGACATGGAGAATTGCAATGGATGAGGAGATTAAGGAAATACAAAAGAATGATACATGGGAGTTAACTTCATTACCAAATTTTAAAGGTAAAGTGGGTGTACAAAGCAAAGAAAAATTCTAAAGGTGAAGTAGAAACATACAAGGCACGGTTGGTGGCAAAAGGCTATAATCAAAGAGCCGGAATTGACTACGATGAAGTATTGCTCTTGTTGCTTGTTTAGAAACCGTTAGACTACTAATTTCATTGGCGGCTCAAAAAAATTGGAGGGTACATCAAATGGATGTAAAATCAGCATTCCTAAATGGAGAACTTGAAGAAAAAGTTTATATTGAGAAACCACAAGGCTACGTAATCAAGGGAGAAGAAGACAAAGTCACTTTATGGATTGAAGCAAGCACCAAGAGTTTGGAATACTCGAATTGACAAGTAGCTTAAGGAGAGAAACTCTGTCAGGTGTCCATATGAGCATGCACTCTATATCAAAATACAAGATAATGATATACTGATCGCATGTTAATATGTAAATGACTTGATATTCACAGGAAACAACCCAAGTATGTTCAAATAATTTAAGAAGGATATGATAAAAGAGTTTGAGATGACTGATATTGGATTGATGTCTTACTACCTCGGCATTGGAGTAAAGCAAGAAGATGATGGGATATTCATTACTCAAGAAGGATATGCTAAGGAGGTACTTAAGAAATTTAAGATGGATGACTCAAATCCAGTCAGTACACCAATGGAATGTGGAATAAAGATATCAAAGAATAAAGAAAGAGAAAGAGAAAGAGTGGATCCTATACTCCTTAAAAGTTTGGTTGGAAGCTTACGTTATTTGACAAGCACAAGGCTGGACATCTTATATTCGGTTGGAGTTGTAAGTCGCTACATGGAGAAACCTACAACAACTCATTTCAAGGCAGCAAAGAGGATTCTTCGCTATATCAAAGGTACCATAGACTTTGGCTTGTACTATTCTGCTTTTAACAATTACAAGCTTATCAGATATAGTGATAGTGATAGGGGTGGAGATATAGAAGATTGAAAAAGCACAAGTAGATTTGTGTTTTACATTGGAGATACAGATTTTACATGGATGTCAAAGAAGCAACCAATTGTTACTTTATCTACTTGTGAAGTGGAGTATGTAGCGGCTACTTCATGTGTTTTTCATGCTATTTGGTTACGGAACTTGTTAAAGGAGTTATGTATTCGACAAGAGGAGCCAACATAGATCTTTGTGGATAACAAGTCAGCTATAGCATTAGCAAAAAATCTAGCTTTTCCCAATCAAAGTAAACACATTGACACGCGCTATCACTACATTAGAGAATGTGTTAACAAAAAGGTAGTGCAATTGGAATATGTGAAAACAAATGATCAAGTAGCCGATATTTTTACCAAGCCTCTCAAGCGGGAAGATTTTATCAAGATAAGGAGTGCTTGGAATGACAAAATCAAGTTTAAGAGGGGGTGTTGAGAGTAAACTTGATTTTTGATCAAGTTATCACTAAATGGATCATTAATTGAATCCAAAATCTGATCCAAATTTTAGAAGAACTCTCTACACTTTTAGGTGTCATTCTAGAAGAGAAACAAGTGTCAATGTGTAATGTAAGATTAATGTCCTTCATCTATGTGCCAACTTATAAGGTAAGATAAGTTTTCATCTAGGTGTCAATCTCATATGAGATTTAGGACAAGTGTCTTGTAATATGAAGACTATAAATACTNTTTAGGTGTCATTCTAGAAGAGAAACAAGTGTCAATGTGTAATGTAAGATTAATGTCCTTCATCTATGTGCCAACTTATAAGGTAAGATAAGTTTTCATCTAGGTGTCAATCTCATATGAGATTTAGGACAAGTGTCTTGTAATATGAAGACTATAAATACTCCACCACATCTCATTGTGAGATATATCTTCAAGAAAAAAACAAAGTAATATAAAGGTTTCTTACTCCTAAACTTTTCTTCTAAACACTTACAGATTTCTCCATAATCATCTTCAAAGTTTACTTTTCCAACAAGCATCAGCCAATAGAATTTGGGGACTTCAAATTGATTCCTCATCGTAAGCCAGAGAGCAACAGAGAAGATAGAGACAAAGCGACGAAGATAAAATTGGCTTATAAATAATTACTACTCCGATTTTAGAATTTTGATGAAAACATGTCGGAATTCAAGCAGCCGTAAAAGAGTAACGAAATGCACCAAAATCCATCGTCAAAGAATTCACTGGATTCATCATTCCTTAACCAATAACAGGTGATTGTTTATACAACTTTGCAAAGTGATCAAATTCTTATACAGTAAATTTGAATTTTGTTCGGAATAAATTATTATAATTAGTTTATTATGTTTTTAACAAAAAAAAATTAATATATTTTGTAGGTATATAACTTTTTACAGCTTGTATTTGCTCTTTACGAAATTTTAAAGTTTTGAAATTAAAATATAATATAATATTTTGTAAGAAATAAAACTGTGAGTAAATATTATGTGTTGTAATTACAAAAGTATTGTTTGAAAAATAAATTTTAGTATCATCAAAAGAAGATATTACCAATGTTTTTCATGAGTTTGAATACCTTTAAAACTCATCATAAAAGCCATAAAACTATCATCATTTTCATATTGCAACTTTCTTAATCAAGAAAAAACCATACAAATTCGTTATATTATTCTGTTTTTGATAATGGAATTTAGCATATAAATAAGTAAAATTCACACACACATAAATATATATACTAAAAAATTCACACATATTATATATTTATATATATTAGTACATTACAAGCTAAAACTTGTATAGGATAATTAAAATAATCTTTATGGCAATTAAAAAGTATAATTTTGCGCGTATAACAAATATAGGTTTTTATTATCTGACCTAAGAAAATATTTGAAAATAATTATAAATTGTTGGCATTATTTTTCTTTGAAATGAAAGCTGATGACGAAAAAAAAGTTACGTATAATTACAACACGTAGAAAGCATCAGCCAATCGAAAATTGGGAACTTTAAATTGATTCCTCATCGTAAGCCAGAGAACAATACAAAAGATAGAAACAAAGCAACGAAGATAAACTTCACCTATATAACTTTGCAAAGTGATCAAATTCTTATGGCAATAGTAGACATTGGTTTGATACACACTTTATTATTAATAATTAGTGATTTTCTTATTTCAATATATCAATAATTTCAAAGAAAACTGTTCCAAGTATATTCTTTAACAAATCATTGATTCACCTTAAATTTCTCAACAAAAATCATCATAAGTTTAAATAATTATCAGCCAAAATGTTCAATAAATCATGTAATAAACAACAATATAATCATCTTCTCTTAAACATTTTTCATCTTAAAGCTTTTCGTTTAAACAATAAAAAACAATTGACATTTAGTTTTCTTCTAAATTCTGGCATCCGGAGTCTGCTAATCATCTGGACTCTACTAATCTTAAACGGTGAATTTTTTTTAGTTTATATTAATACAATTGTTATATTATAATTTATATACATTATTTGTTTTACTTTTTGTAGGTTTTTCTTTGACAGATCTCAATTTTAAAATTGAAAAATGTAAGTTAATTATTTTATAAAAAATAAAGTTTTTTTCTCAAAAATCATGAATATGTTTTATTTATGTATAAGGTTATAAGTTAGTATATTATTATTGTGGTTGAAAAAAAACATAAAAAACATCCGTCTTTTTTGGTCTGATGAAATTTGTCTTTTTCAGGTTGAACTTGTTTTAGAACTGAATTTTTAGATTAATGTTATAGAATTGTATTTTTTCTTCTTCTTATATATGTGATTGGTATATAATGCAATACATTTTACATTAAAATTATCGTATTTTTGAAATATATAAATTAATATACTAATTGTATTCTTCACATATTTTATCAAAATTACCAGGATCTTAGTTTTTTCGATATTTATATAATAATATAAATATATTTAATTATAATATGTTACTTTGCCAAAAAATAATAAGTTTTTATTTTATTAGAAATATAGTGGGAGGTCGTTTTATTGGAAGTGTGGAAAATTCATCAGCTCAAAGAACAAAAAAAGGATCATATGAACAATGAACTATATGGGAAACCAAGTTATTGACTAAACTACTTACAAAAAGCATCAAAAATGATTGGCGAGATGCAAGTGGATGCATAAGTAAATGACTATGGAGAAAAAAAATTTCTCCTTTAAATTCAAAACTCGTGTCTGGAAAAAATTACAGTCACTACCTAAGCAAAATGAGGAATTTGAATAATGGTATAATAGCATGGTAGAATTGACCCGATTCAGTTGTGGATTTGGCTAGCATCCCATTTCAAAAAAAATTATCGCTCCTGATCATGTTTGGGAGGATTACAAGAAAGTAATAACTTATTTATTTATTTTACTTGTAATTATTATTTTTATATAGTCAAGCCTGATTATCCATAAGCCCAATGAATGTGAGTTTTTCTGTTTTGACTTTGCTCCATTGCTATTTGCTTCCGGAAGAAAGCGAAGAATTTCTTGGGAATTCTATAAGAGTTTATTATATATTATGTTTGTTTATTTTGTAGACTCATCCCAGTAGGAAAAATATGAGGGATGAAACATTTGAAGAGTATGAAGACTTATAAATAATATTTGACGTTGGCTTAGTGACACGAAGAAATGTTGTTGGGTTAGGAGATGAAACTGATGCACAAACTTTTGGAGGTGAAGATAATTCGCTATATGATCTATATACAAGAGCGTTTGGAAATATTCAAAATATAGATGCATTGCCATCATCAGGTCAAGGAGAGAAGCTATTTCCTAAAAAAAGTCTTAAAGTGGAGAGCTCGGAGTATCAGCATGGATAGTACTGGTTTACAAATGAGTTTTATAGATATGGTTGAGGTTAGCAATCAGATTTTTGACCTGATTGTTGATGCTAGAACTCAACACTCGTTATCAAATTGTGGAACTTCGA
>OVBA01007899.1:0-13580 GCA_900406435.1 Lepidium aucheri | reverse complement strand
TTTAAATATATTATATATTTTGGGTATTTCGGGTACCCGTTCGGGTTTCGGATTTTACCCGATCGGGTTCGGGTACCCGTATTCTTGTGATCTAAAACCTATTTGGGTATTTTGTAAGTTTCGGTTTGGTTCGGCGGGTATTTCGGATCGGGTTCGGATCAGATTTTGGGTTTCGAGTATTATGCCCAGCCCTAGATCAAACCGGAGAAGGAACCAAAGACCAACTTGGAATTACACCAAAACCCTACCCAAACCAACCTAACAATCCTAATCAGGTTTAAGGATTAACTAATTAAACATTAAAAAGCACCTAAAAACTACCCTAACCAGTAACTACATAACCCAAAAAACCAAGAACAGAGATAATGAGGAGAGAAAACCAGTTACATCTAGAGTTTTCGAAAAAGCAAGCTCTGTCGTGAGCTACTGAGGAGAGAAGATTGGTCACTGGTGAAAAGGAGAGACAAACCAACGAAGAACCGCAGATCTGAAACCTCCAAGCCAAGAAAACCAAACCCCACCACTATCAAACCAGAGCACCTCAATGCCGCTGCTAGCCACCACCAGAGGAAGCTCGCTGACCTTCACTTGACCAGAGAAAAAACCCACCGGAGAAGGAAAGAGACGAAGCTCATCCCACAAAAACTGAACCACGAATCCTTACCGACACCATCACCGAGAAAAGAGAGTCATTGGAGCTACCACCAAGTGAGTAAAATGCTGGTGGTGCTAAAGAAGCCACCAACCACCATTCACCACAACCATAAACCATTGTTCCTTGCTCTGCTTTGAATTTGAGAGAGAAAGAGCTACACTTCAAAGATGACTATCCAATCATTGTATTTTGTTTACTTATATTAAGTGATATTGAATAAATGATTTTATATAATACTATCACATCCATAAATATTCTGAAAGATGGATTTTGAATAATAATAAATTATTTTATGATAGCTTTAGTTAAAATTTTATTATTTTAAATGGAGTCACCAAAGATTTTAGAACAACTCATAATATTTTCTTAAAGTCATTCAAAATGATTTAACAACATCCAATACTTAACATTCAAGTTGACAAACAAAAAAACAAGCGGTGACAGAGTGTACGATGGGCAATTCTAGGGTTCGTGGGACTAAAGCAAGCGATGCTTTGATGACTGACGCTGCTGCCGTGAATGGTCCTCTTCCGGGAGACCCTCTGGATCCGGCAAATTCATGGGTTCGAAAGGTTACAGGAACAGGTGTTGGTGGGATGCCGTCTCCCCATATGGTGATGGATGATGAATATGTGGATTCTAGGGTTACGGTGCAATTTCCAGATGGTGAGAACGGTGAAGCAGTCATTACGTTGCGGACGAGGTGATGAATGTGATGCACGGATTGTGGAAACAGTGTATTATCGTCAAGGTTTTAGGGAGAAGTGTCATGATGGCTACCTTATTGCAAAGGTTAAAGGAGCTATGGAAACCAAAGGATGGAATGCACGTAATTGATCTACCAAGGAACTTTTTTATGATACGATTCGAAATTGAGGATGAATACATGATGGCTCTGACAGGTGGTCCATGGAGGATGTTCGGGAGTTATCTCATGGTACAAAATTGGAAAGCTGGATTCGATCCACAGAGTCAAGACATCACCACGACACCGGTATGGGTTAGGTTGTTGGATATCCCAGTGTCGATGTACCATCGAGAAATCATCATAAATATCGGTCGTGGTATCGGTAAACTCGTGAAAGTAGACTATCAACATTGAATTTTGAGAGAGGTCGCTTTGCTAGGATTTGTGTGGAAGTAAATTTGACGAAACCTTTGAAAGGCACAATGTTAGTTAATGGAGAAAGGTTCTTTGTGGAGTATGAGCGGTTGAATTTTATTTGCTCTAGATGTGGAATTTATGGCCATGTTGTGAGTGCTTGTCCACAAGCTGGACATCCAGGTACAGATGATGCAACCGTGAGGATGCTTAGCTTGAGTAGACAGGTTGGGAATGTAGGAGTTAAGGAGATTGTGACAACATTGAAGCAACATGTAATGAATGATGGTTTCACTCTAGTGAATCGATCGAATAGAATTTCGAGAAGTGGAGCTGCTCAGGTTGTTCCGATGGTGAGGGGAAGTGGTGGTGAATCGAGTGCTCCTTCTCGATATTTCTTATCGACAAGTGCTGCTTCGAATATTTCCTTGATGAATAGTTTTGATATATTGCAGTCTGGAGAAACTACTACACCTCCTCTAGAGACGGTTAAACCAGCTATGACGGTTGACAAAGAGAATCAAGACCCAAGCCACTCGATAAAGACAATGTCTAATCCCCGTACAATGATCTTCTCGACGGTAGCTCTTGTTGCTTCAGACACAAGGAACATTATCAGTATGAAGGATCAGAAACTTGATACTTCTCGTTCTATGGATAAATAAATAGTCAAAGCCTCTACATAAAACAAAGAGTAAGCAGTTCAAACCAGTTCGGGGACTTATATTTGGAGAGAAGAGTGTAGAGACTAAGTTTTCGGGCCCTGGAAAACGACCACGAGTAGGTATGAAGGATGTAGGCGGTGTGGAGGAGTCTATATCTAGGATGAATCTGAACCTACAGCTAGGAACGGAGAATGAGTTGGTCGTCATGAAATAAAACCAGAACGTGATTAGCCGGGTGACAAGAGTTGATGATATGCAAGAAGCTGAAACAAATTTTGATTTGACACATGAAGAATTGTCGAAAGGCAATGATGCTGAAGCTCAAGCATAATGCTTGTCCCCAGTGATCTCTTTGTTGATATTGTTATCTATGATTAATTGCATTTTATGGAATTCCCGAGGGGCTAATAAACCCAACTTTCGGCATTCAATACGGTACTTGCTAAAAAAAATTTATGTTGACATGTTGGCTTTGTTCGAAACACATGCTGGGGGTGACAATGTGAAAAGAATTTGTTAAAGTTTGGGGTTTGAGAATTCTGTGAGAGTGGATGCAGTGGGTCAGAGTAGAGGAATTGGGTTACTCTGGCAGAATGGAATTGGTGATGTTCTAGTCTTGGAGATGTCGGATCAATTTATACACGCAGTTATCTAGAATGGCTCAGAAGTTCTCCATCTAATTGTTGTCTACGCAGCACCTAGTGCACCTAGACGCACTTTGCTATGGGATAAGCTAACTGCGGTGATTCAAGCCATTGTTGAACTATTGATTGTGGGAGGGGATTTCAACTCTATTGTGCGGATGGATGAGCAAAAGGGAGGAAATGATCAACTCTCTCTGGACTCATTGGTTTTTGGAAGATGGATAAGTAATTTGTCGTTGATTGATATGGGATTCTCGGGTAACTCTTTTACTTTGAGGAGAGGTAAGGAGGAGCGTTTCTTTCTGGCTAAAAGGCTGGATAGAGTATTGTGTTGTGCCCGAGCACATCTAAAATAGCAAAAGGCAACGGTTAAACATCTACCTATTTAGGCTTCGGATCATGCTCCGATTTACGTTCGAATGTGTCCTGAGTTGGTGATGAATCCGAGCAAGAGACTGTTTCGTTTTGAGGCTGTATAGTTGACACATCTGGGATTCAAAGAGCTGTTGAGGAATACGTGGTGGATGGATATTTCCACTCAGCAGGCTCTTGTGAATTTGCGTATTACATTGAGAAGATGGAATCATGAAATATTTGGTGATGTGCATAAGCGGAAAGAGGACACTCTTTGGGATATTATGGATGTGCAAGCACAAATGGAGGTGCGTCCTACGGATGAGTTGTTGGCAAGGGAAGTAGATTTGTTAAAAAGGTTGGACGAAATTCTAGAACAAGAGGAAGCACTGTGGTTTCAAAACTCGATTGGGATTGTCCAAGAAGCAGTCCACTCTATGCACAAGAAGAAGGGCAAGAAGGGATTGTTGCTACTAAAGCATAATTTTGAAAAAGCATATGACCGACTTCGTTGGGACTTTCTTGAAGATACTTTAGTGGCAGTCGGATTATCATCTAAATGGGTCAATTGGATTTTGCGACTGTTACTAATCCGGAAATAACTATTGTGTGGAATGGGGAGAAGACTAAGTCGTTTACACCATCTCGTGGTCTAAAACAAGGAGACCCATTGTCTCCGTATCTCTTTATACTTTGCTTGAAACGTCTTTGTCATTGCATCAACATTGCGGTAGCAACATCCAAATGGAAACCTATTACTTTATCAAGTACGTGTCCTAAGTTATCTCATGTGTGCTTCTCTGACGATCTTATCATATCTTCTGAAGCATCGGTCTCTCAAATCCGTGTTATCCGTCAAGTTCTGGAGGAGTTTTGTTTGGCATCGGGCCAAAAGGTAGTCTTAATAAATCAAAGACTTATTTTTCTTCGAATGTAAGCCATGATCTCGAGAAGATGATAACCGATGAGAGTGGGATTAAGTCTACCAAGGATCTTGGCAAGTACTTGGGAATGCCTATTTTGCAGAAACGGATAAATAAAGATACAGTCCGTTACATCATTGAGAGAGCGACTTTACGTTTAGCAGGTTGGAAGCAACATTCACTAATTTTTGGAGGGAGATCGATGTTGGTTAAATCGGTATTTAGTTCTCTCCCGGTGCACTCAATGAGCACTGTTATCTTGTCGTCATCTAATTTGAAAGAGTTGGACAAGATATCGAGATCGTTTCTTTGGGGAAGTACACAGGATAAGAAGAAACAACACCTTATATCTTGGTCACTTGTGTGTCGAAAGAAGATTGAATGTGGACTTGGTGTAAGAGCAGCTAAAGTGATGAACTTAGCATTGATATCGAAAGTGGGTTGGAGATTATTGAATGATAATGGGAGTCTTTAGGCGCGGCTACTTCGGAGTAAATATAAAATCAAGGGAGTTCATGATTCAGGTTGGTTATCCTCTCTTGGGAATTGTTCCATGTTGTGGCGGAGTGTGGTTCAAGGTTTAGTTAAAGTGGTGATTCCGAACCTCTCGTGGATTGTAGGGGATGGAGATAGTATTCGTTTTTGGACTGATCGGTGGTTAGAGCAGGAACCGCTTGTTAAACTTATTGATAAAGTTATCTTGGAGACATTGTTGAGTGCTACGGTCCATGATATGTGGTGTGATGGTTATGGATGGCAGCGAGACATGTTAAGAAATTATCTTCCAAACCCGATCATGTTGCATCTAGGTGCTTACGTAGTTAATTCCTTTGTTGGGGGATCAGATCGGATTTGTTGGAATGGAAGCTTGAATGGGAAACTTAGTATCAAATCAGCTTATGATCGGATTACAAATGATGCCTCACCGTAGGTTCAAAATGTTAACTTGTTTTCACGGGTATGGCAGCTACGTGTTCCCGGAAGGATTCGGTATTTTCTATGGTTATGTGTTCACCAAGTTCCGATGACTAACTTAGAACGTTTTCATCGTCATCTTTGTACTACAAATACTTGTTCAGTATGTAAGATGGGAGTTGAAGACCTTATGTACATTCTTCGGGATTGTCCCGCGATGCGTGGTATATGGGAACGTATTGTATCAGCTCGGGCTAGGAACAAGTTTTATCAACAAAGCTTACTCGAATGGATGTTTGATAACCTGGGTAACCATAATCTGACCGAATTTGGTCCATGGTTGTTGATGTTTGCTATTGGTTTATGGTGGGCTTGGAAGTGGCGGTGTTTAAATGTATTTGGTGAGAAAGTTCTTTGGAAAGATTGGGTAAGTTTTTTGAAGTATCTCTCTATGGAGATATGGCATACTAACTCACGACATGTTGAAGGTACGGGTACTGGAGGCCGAGTCGAACGATTGATTAGTTGGGCCCCTCCATCGGGGGATTGGGTTAAGTTGAACATGGATGGAGCTTCTAAGGGTAATCCAGGCGTGGCTACGGTTGGAGGTGTGCTTCGTGGCAGTGATAGTTGTGGTAGTGATAGTCGGTGGCAATGATAGTCGGCGGAGTTATAGGGGTGAATTATGGGTTGTATATGGCTTGGGACCAGCGAGTGTCGTGAGATTGATTCGGAGATAGTGGTAGGTTTTTTACAGAAGGGGATCGATGACACACATCCTCTCTCTTTCCTGGTGCATTTGTGCTAAGGCTTTCTTATTAGGGACTGCATAGTCCGGATTACACATGTGTATAGAGAGACTAATCGTCTTGCGGATGGATTAGCTAACTATGCGTTTTCCTTACCATTGAGATTTCATTCTTTTGTTGATCAGCCACTTTGTTTAGGCTCTATTGTTTTGGACGATATGAATAGGTCATCTAGATCACGTTTGATTCATGTATATTTTTTTATAATAATTTAAGGGGGTAGCCCCTTTTTCCGACCAAAAAAAACATTCAAGTTGACAAATGCTTGAATGTTACATTAATTTGTTGTCTTCCTTTCTCTTACGGTCTTACCTCACCTTTGAGTTATACTCTAAAGACTCGCAATTACCCCATAAAGGTTTGAGATCAAATTTTGTCAATCTAACTCTCGACAACAAAACATTCAAAACTCATCATTAATTTATTTTTGTTTGTAGTTTTATTTTAGTTTTTGGTATGATTGTTACATTACTAACGTATTAAAGTCCAATAAATAATTTAACTACAAAGACCGATTTTTTTCTCTCGGACCGCTATCCAAAGCTAATCTCTCAACGACGAATTCCGTTGATTCTCTCACGGTGTTTTCCATCGATTCACTCTCTACCCCCAATTTGACACTAAAAGGAATCAGTTTCTGTAATTTAGCTCTCTCAACACTCTCGATTGCCAAATTCCACTTCTCAATTCCTGAACCCTAACCCCTTTGCGGTGACTCGTGATCGACTAGTTTGGAGGACAGGCTTCAATGGAGAGAAGTCTGATAGAGGAGTTGAGGTTAGTGGCGATCTCGTAGGAGCCTGTGATCAACCTTCCATCCTCAGGAACCTATCAAAATACACCGCATGACAAGCTCACCCTAATATGTAAACTTTTGAACCCGGAGTCTCAAAACATAGCTAGGATGATCTTAAGAATACCTAGGATCTGGAGATTACAACATAAAATCAATGGAATGGTTCTAGGTAGAGATACGTTTCAGTTCCGATTCCATTGATTTTAAACAGAAGGAGACTACTGAGCCTTACAAATTAGAGCACTTGGTACACCAAGGCTCTAATTTTAGTGGAGATAGTAAAATGGATGTCTCTGCTTCCAATCAATGTACCTCAAATCGACTGGACACTTGCAATAAGACTGAAATAGGTCCCTCCAACAAACACACGTTAGGCACCACATCCTCTAACATATACCTCAAAAAATCCCACCTAGCTTTGTCAGACCAGATAGAGAGCACTGAGGACAACCTTAAAGGGTCCCTCTCCAGTCTCCCAAAAACCCCCTCTGCAAGGAGAACACCTTTAGTGGGAACAAAAGGCCAGACTGAAGACCAAACAGAGGGAGGAACATTGCAACGCTATGTCTCCAAGAAAAAATAGAAAACCTACACTAAAAAAAACAAATCCTCAACTATGCCTGACTCAACAAGTCAAATTAGGTCTGGTGGCTGTCCTGGAGCCACCCAAAACACTATAAGCATAATGAGTTGGAGCTGTCAAGGAGTGAGGAACACCTTGGCAGTTCGACACCTAAAAGAATTTAGGAAAAACCTATTCACGGACATTATGTTTCTCATAGAAACAAAAAATGAACGAAGCATCTTAGTGGAAATACAAAAGTGGAGTGGCTACGATAATCTACACACGGTGGAACCTCAAGGTCTCAGCAGAGGACTGGCCCTCTTCTGGAAAGATCACACTAAGGTGAATATTAAATTCTCCTGCAAAAAATTACATGAATACAACTCTCTGGATTGGTAACACCATGGTGGAGGTCACTTTTGTCTATGGCAATCATGTGCCCCATTTACGTCCTTCAGTGTGGAAAGAACTGGAAGAGCTTGGAGCCCTTAGAAAAAGTCCATGGTTTCTAATAGGTGACTTCAATGAAATCCACTCAAACGACGATAAAAAGGAGGTCGAATTAGGCCTGAACAATCCTTCCATGCCTTTAGGTCCTTCCTCAGGAACTGTGGTCTTCATGAAATTGCAAGCACAGGGCCGCATTTCTCATGGATGGGCATTAGGAAAAACACTTGGGTACAATGCAGGTTAGACCGTACCTATGGGAATATAGAATGGAATCTAAGTTTCGCTAGAACATCCATAGCCTATCTCCCGATAATGGGATCAGATCATAGACCCCTACTCACCACCATCATGAATGACAACTCTAAATTTATGGCCAGATTCTGCTTCGATAGAAGATGGACTAGAAGGAGGGGTTTTTCTGAACTGATTGCACAAGCTTGGTCTGGAGGAAATCAAAACAGAAGTAACAACACAATGGACTGCATAGCCGAGTGCCGCAAGGCAATCTCACAGTGGAAGAAAGAAGCTCTCAAAGAAAAGATATGCAAGGCGGATAGACTCAGAGACCTGCTGGAGCAAGAGTCTACTAGACAAGCCCCTAACTTTCAAACATTGGCTCATCTAAAGGCGGAACTTACCTGCTACTATATGTAGGAAAAGTTATTTTGGAAGCAGAAAGAGAAAGAGAGATGGCTAATACAAGGCGATCAAAATACTAAATTCTTCCACAGATTCGTCAACTACAAGCGGATAAAGAATAAAATCCATTGCCTGTAAGACAAGAATGGAATCTGAAACTATGCGGAGGGCTCAAAAGGAAACATAGCTGCAAGATACTTCTCCTACCTTTTCAACTCTTCAGGACCCTCGGGGAGTATGCACATCCTTAGTAACCTTCAACAAAAAGTTACGGACTCTATGAAACAGTTGCTAAGTCCAATAACCAACAAAGAGATCAAGAGAACAGCTTTCAGTATAAGAGGAGACAGTGCTCCTGGGCCGGATGGTATGACAGGAAGCTTCTTCCAAAGCTTTTGGGATAGTATAGGACCTCAAATAACTACAGAAATAAAAGAAGCTTTCAAAAATGGAGCCTTCCCAGAAGAATAGAACTATACACATATAGCACTTATCCCTAAATGCCAAGGAGCAAAGGACGTGAAAGATTTCCGTCCCATAAGCCTATGTTCGGTCATATATAAGATAGTCTCTAAAATAATAGCGAAACGACTGTAGAACATTCTCCTAGAGGTAGTCTCTGATTGTCAAGGAAGCTTTACACGAGGTAGACTCATCACCGATAATATCATCCTAGCGCATGAACTTATGCATTACATCAACACGGATAGAAGAGCTCGAAAGGACTTCATGGCAATTAAAACAGACCTCTCTAAGGCATATGATAGACTAGAATGGAGCTACTTGGAGTCATCTTACATAAACTTGGGTTTCACAAGGACTGGGTCAAAATGACAATGTTTTGTGTTACTACGGTGAAATACTCAGTCCTTATCAATGGCACTCCTTCTGGTTTCATTGTTCCGGAGAGGGGCCTTCTACAAGGAGACCCACTCTCCTTTTCTTTTTGTATTGGGTACAGAAGATTTGGTGCACATCATGAATCAGGCAATCTCAGAGAATAGGTAATCTGGAATTGCATTCAATAACAAGGGACATGTGCTCCAACATCTTCTATATGCAGAAGACAGTCTGTTCATATGCAAAGCGACCACAAAAGAAGTCAAAGAATTAAAGGGATGTCTGAATAAGTATGAATCCATCTCTGGCCAGAGCATAAACTATGGAAAATCTTCGACAGCCTTTGGTAAAGGGGTTGTGGAAAGCTCGAGAACCCCTCTAAAATCCATTATGGGGATACATACCGATCATGGAATTGGCAAGTACCTTGGGCTTCCAGAATGCTTCAAAGGATCCAAGGCAAAAATCTTTCAGTATATTTTGGAGAAACTACAAAAGTGCACAGACAATTGGCACACTAAAACACTCTCACTAGGGGGAAAGAGATTTGATTAAAGCAGTGGCAATGACTTTCCCTATCTATGCCATGTCATGCTTTAAGCTTCCCAAAGCACAATGCCAAAAGATTACAAGTGCAATCATTCAGTACTGGTGGAGATCGTCAAAAGATAGAAAGAAAATCCCTTAGGTATCTTGGTCATCCATGTGTAAGAGTAAACAGGAGGGAGGATTAGGATTCAAAGACATAAAAAAGTTTAATCAAGCCCTGTTGGCCAAACAGGCATGGAAACTCATAAGACTCCCTCAATCTCTGATGGCTAGGGCCTTGAAAGCTAGGTATTACAATGACACATCAATACTCAACAGTGGAGAATCCAGTTGCGCTTCTTATGCATGGTCCAACATATGCTATGGGAGAGAGCTCCTCAAGAAAGGCCTTATCAGAAAAATTGGATACGGCAAGGATACTTTCGTGTGGACTACCAACTGGAACCTACATGACCAACCAAGGCCCCCAATTAGCAGATAACCAAGATTCAATGTAAACCTCAAAGTGGCGGACTTAATCACAGAAGGAAATTGGGATAGAACTAAAGTCATGGACACTTTCATGACAGCAGATGCTGATAGGATACTTCATTCCCTCCAGACTTATCTCAGAAAGATTCATGGTTCTGGGGTTTCACATTATCAAGTGCTTATACTGTTCAAAGTGGCTACCAGACAACTGCTGCTCCCATAGTAGTAACCTCCACTCCAGTAACAATCCACCCTTCTGATCACTTTAAAAAGAAACTATGGAAGCTGGATATACCCAAAAAGATAGCCCTATTTATATGGAGGGCACTTTCCGGTGTTTTAGCAGTTCAGGAGAGATTGAGCAGCAGAATACGATCTCTACAATCAACATGTCATATTTGCGGTATGTTAGAGGAGACAATCAACCACTGCCTTTTCCTATGCACAACTGCTAGACAGATGTGGGCACTAACGAAATTTCCGCACCCAACAGGTGGCTTTTCAACATCATCAATTCTAAGGAACTTCGATTACCTTTGCAGACAAGCCACTACAGCTGATACCTCCTCAAGCTTGACAAAATCCTTCCCCTAGATCACGTGGTTCATTTGGAAAACAAGGAATGAGATAGTCATTCAGAAAAAAGGTCAATCTTCTAAGGAATGCCCAGGAAGCTTTACTGGAAGCAGCAACATGGGAATACTGCTCTTTGCTTAGAAAGCAGATTAATCAGGAAGGAGTGATGGTCAGCAAGCAAACTCAACACATGGTCTCAGCAGATACATAATTAAGGATCAAAATGGCAGTGACTTGGAATTCTAGGAGTAACCTGAATGGTGGTGCCTTTGTCATTCATAGGAGAAATCAAAGAAATCTCATGCACGGAAGGCACATGCTCATATGAGCAAAGGACCCCATACAACTGATATTTACAGGAGTTAAATGGGTGCTTTTAGTACTAAAGGACCTTAGAATCAATAGCGCATGTGTAGAGATTGATAACATAGTTGCTTACAAGGCCATTACAGACCCATCAGGATGGCCTAAGTTTCAATCTTGGACAAACAGTATTCAGAGAGACCTTGCAAATGCGCAAGATTGTCAGGTTAGGTATACTCCTCCAAGTCTAAACATAACTGCTAGGCTTATTGCCAAAAGTATGGTCAGGGATGGTAGATTCATGGACTACATAGCAAGGGGAATCCCTCAGTGCACTGAAGGCTCAGAGTAAACATACGGTTAGCCAGTCTCTAGAATTATAGGGAGGAATAATTTTTTAATTCAACGGCCAGACTCTAGGACTAGAACCACTAAACACGTTTCTGATAGTCTGTGATCACCCTTCTAATTCAATTTGTTTTCCCGCCTAATTTCATCACCTTTAAGAAAAAGGTTCCTTCAAGTCTAGAATTTTGTCTGTTTCTCTTGTTCTTTTCCTTTTGTCCATCCTATCTCTCTCAGTTAATCTAGCTAAGCCGTTTTTTTAGGAGATGTGCGCTGCTTTAGGTAAGTATCTTTGTATGACAAAGATTGGTTGTAGAGTTAGAAAATAGGTAATCATTAGTTTAGAGTAGAGTTAACGAGGTGGACTTTGGACATATTTAGTCGATATTCCAACTGCCCTCCTCAAGTGCCAGTAGCCTATTGCCAAGTGGCGAAATGGCGACGCAAAATCTTCTCTCTGCATGCAAATATCTGGGGAACACAAAACTTTTGCGTGTTAACTGAAATCACACTTCAGTCTCCCAAGACACTTCAGTTCATGCACGTTAGACAAGAAATGAGGCAAGGAAACTGAAGAGTCTCCTTAAGGTCATCTGAATAGGGCTATAAATACTCTACACCACAAATTAAAAACAGAACAAACAAATCAATGGAAAACAACCTGTGGCAAGCCTTGAATCAGTTCTCCCTAGGACGCAACAAGCCGACTGTCTACCTCTCAACAGATATGTACTACCACAATCAGATCAGGAATTGCAAAAGTCTGCTAGTTTGATGTTTGAACTCTGTCGAGCAGAGCATCCAGGATATGATCGAGGATCTACCAAAGGATTAGGGACTCCACATCAAAATATATGGGAGGATGCTGGACAAGGATCTGGCGCAGTTCTTTTTCGAGAGAGAGGAAGACATGGACTCCATCTGCAGAATGCAACCCCTCTTATACAATGGTTGGGTGGTTACGGTGGAGAAATGGGTCAATAACCAAGCCCTAAGGACCATCACAAAGGTACTACCTTTGGATCCAGATAAGGTACCTCCTAATCCAATATGCCTCTAGAACTGTGGTGAGATACTTAGCTAGCTTGGTTGGTGAGATTATTGTGGTTGATATGAATAACTCTGCAGTCACCAGACCATTTCTTATCTATGCAAAAATTAACTTTAATGTGGAAGACAAACTGACTTACTATAGATTTGTCTACTGTGAGAATGGAGCTCATTTTCAGGTACAGTATTACTACAAGTGGATGGGAAGACACTGCTTCAACTGCCAAAGGATCACACACTCGACAACTTTCTGTGCACATGTCAACACCTCTGAGGATTACTACTCCATTCTGGTGCCAAATCCTCATGACCACACTCAAGTTATGAACAAATCTCTGAAGGTTCATCTGGTACAGACTCCACACCACCAGACTCTTTGATCTCTCAGCCAGGCTCCAATGCAGGCGGATTTGTGGACCAGAGTAACAGTGTCTTCAGCGTGAGAGTAACGGTAGAAGATGTTCTCAACAACCCGGATGACACTTTCATGGCTGACGTAGTTGCTGATCCCCTGAACTTGGGCCTCTCCATACTGGTTCCAGATACAGACGACGCTATGGTCCCTAACGCACCTCCAAACGTGGCAGAACTGAATCGTAATATGCTCGGGAATGGCCAAGAAGGCCCAAGAAACAACACTCCACTACAAGAAGACACTATGTTTACAACACCAATTTTCGTCCCTAATTCGTTGTAAACGGAGTTTACAACAAATTAGGGACGAACAGACTTTCCTCGTAAACAGATCGNCTCGTAAACAGATCGTCGTAATAAGAATTTCCTTGTAAAAGCGTTGGTAATTTTGCAAGCGCGTGATTTCGTTGTAATTACGTCATAAAACGTTCGTTGTAAAGTCGTTGTAAATCTTACAAGCGTTATTGTAAAGTCGTTGTAAAGCAAACGATGTAAATTCGTTGTAACATTTACAA
>OVBA01007898.1:0-13580 GCA_900406435.1 Lepidium aucheri | reverse complement strand
ACAGTCTTTGATCCAATATTAGTTTTCTTAAAACTTGGTAAAGCTACCTTAACTAGACAGCCCCAAACTCTAATAAATGATAGATTCGGTTTATATCCTTTCCGGAGTTCATAAGGAGTTGAAGACAGACCTTTATGAGGGACTTTATTCAGGATATAAGTTGCTGCAAGTATGGCTTCACCCCACAGAGAATCTGGAAGACCTGAACTTAACAACATTGACTTCATCATGTTATTTAACGTTTGATTTTTCCTCTCTGCAATGCCGTTTTGTTGCGGTGTATAGGGAGCAGTTCTTTCATGAATGATTCCTTCTTTTTGGCAGAACAGCTTCAATGCTTCACATTCATATTCTCCTCCTCTATCAGATCTCAATCTCTTGATCTTTAGATCTAGTTGATTTTCAACTTCAACCTTAAAACTCACGAAACATTCAACAGTTTCGTCTTTTGTTTTTAACCTTTGCATATCTAGAATAATCATCATTGAAAGTCACATAGTATTTTTTTCCACCTCTACTCACAGTGCTTTTGAAATCTACTAAGTCCGAGTGAATCAGTTCAAGAGGCAGAGATGTATTAGGAATATGACCCTTAAATGGTTTTCTACTATGTTTGGCTTCTATGCAAATTTCACATTTCTTCAACTCAGTTTCAATGTTATCTAAGAATAGATTGAGTTGCCTTAATCTTTTGATTGACTTGATGTTTAAGTGACCCAATCTATTGTGCCAAGTACTCAAATCACACAAAAAGTAAGCAGAATCATTTATCTTTTCATTAACAGTTTCGAGAATGAACAAGTTCCCATTCCAATAAGCCTTTCTAACGTATTCACCATTTTTGTTCAGAACCATTTTACCAGAATCAATACTCTGATTGATAACTGCAACCATTAGAAGTCCACTAGAGATTAAGTTTCTCTGCATTTTAAAACGTAAAGTGATTTTTGGTGAGGTTCAGTGTCCTTCCTGATGACAGTTTCAGTTCTACCTTTCCAATACCTACAACATTAAGAGCTCGTGCATCTCCCAAGAAGACATTGCTGCTTGATGAATCATCCAGACTTTTGAACAGTACTTTGTCGTTATAAATGTGCCTGATAGAAGCTGAATCAACTATCCACTCCACCATGTCAGTAGTAGCATTTACCTCAGTAAGAACAACCAGAAGATCTTCAGTAGGGAGCTTTAGATGCTGTTTCTTTTGGTTACTGAGGGAGTTTACAATCCTGTTTCTTGTGCCCAGTTTTGTTGCAATTTCAGCATTTGAGTTTCTTTTAAAACTCTATAGTCTTCTTATGTTGGTTCTTGGAATCATTGTCTTTCCCTTTATGCTTGTATCCTGTGTTCTTATCCGAATTCTCCACCATATTAGCATCCAATTTATGAGAATTTGATTGAGACCTGTTACTTTGATAAGATCTATAGCACTTTCAATCAAGATATCTGAGATTAGTTTGTCTAAACTCATCTTCTTCTTCTCATGTTTCAGGTTTGATCTATAATCATTCTAAGATGGTGGAAGTTTGTCTACCAGAACCAATGATGCAAGTTAATCGTCTATATGAATTCCTTCAGCTTGAATTCCTGACACCATTGCTTCATACTCGTGTAATTACTCAAGAATAGCAGCATTATCTTTCATAAAGAATGAAGTCCAAAAAGAAGTAACATATTGTTTCTTACCTTCATCTTCAGTTCCGTATATCTTCTTTAAAGTTAACCAAATCTCTTTTGCAGACTCGAACTTCACATATATGTCAAAGAGTTTTTCTGATAAGTGACTACGAATGTGACCTATGCAGGTTCTATTATGCTTTTCGTATGTTCCTTCTCTCCTTGATTTGCTTGCAGATGAGTCTTCAGTTTCAGAGGCGCTTTTCTTTACAGACGAAGTATCATCTGTGACTGCAATAATCTTCTTCTGAGAAGTCGAATCATCAAGGCTCGATGTTGATTTCCTCTCGAGATGAGAAGTAGAGTCATTGAAGAGAATGTAATCTATTCCGATTTCCTGGAAGAAGAATAGAAGTTCTTCGGACCACGGCCTGTAGTTTGATCCAACTAACGGTTGCATCTTCAAAAGATCTGGTACATCTCCGTTCCTCATCATGAATCTTTGAATCTAACAAATTTTTTAGTTCAAACTGTTAGATCTTTCATCAAAGGAAACAAAGAAGAAGAATAGAGAAGAAAAATGAAGAAGATGAATCAGAATTAGAAAAAATTGAGCTAAAAGTCCTCCACTCTTGTGCTCGATTTTCATGGAGGTTTGCTCCAATATTTCTATATGCTCAGTTGTGTTGCACACAAAAAAGAGTTTAAGCTAGCGAGTAAAGAAGGTCATTTTCTACAGAGAAGAGATCGATGTTTGGAGATTGATGTGTATGTTTCAAGTTCTCGATTTCTCTGTATTTATAACCTTCTTAGCTTGTATCTTACATTTTCTAATTTTGTTAAGGAGATAAGATTGAATTTATTTTAACAAACTGAATCTTAACTGACTTTATCTTATTAAATCCTTATTGTTCAATTTACTTAAACAAAATCTTTCTATCACCCACATGGTCCGGTTAACAAAAAAAATTGAAGACGTTGACTTCATCCTTGTTAAAGTGTAATTTCTTTATAAATCAGATCTCTGATTTAAGTCACTATGTATATAAATATAGATCGGATACTTCAATCACTATCTATCTTATTATAATTTTTTTGTTTTTGGTGGACGATGAGAAGAAAGGGTCCTTTATAGAATATTACGTACATTCCAAAACACATATAAAAATGTATATCTACACGTACGAGCCTCAAAAAATTAATAAAAACAGAATAGCTTAAATTAATTCAATCTCACTTCTCATACCATTTCTTGCTACATACTTAATATGCAAAATGCTCTTTCTACTCGACTACTGTATTGTAGAATGTATAAAGCAGGTAAGCAGAATTCATAAAATTGTAAAGAATTACAGAATACATCAGTTTATTTTGGTTATCAAACAAAAGCTAAAGCGGTTCTTAATCAAAATAACAAAATATAAATCCTCTAGGAGAGAAGTACTCAGTGATGACGAGGATCAGGACCTCCAGGACTGAGTCTCATGGAGTCATTAAATCCACTTTCCATTAGCTTCTCCATATTGGCTTTTAACACTTTCTTTGCTTCTCTCATCATACGACCTCGTTTTATTCCGTGATCAGCGTTTGGAAACCGTTGCTGCAGCGGTCTAGACGCTGAAGAAGGCGATATGAAAACGCAGATCAAGAACAAACATAGCCAGAAGTTCAACTTGGCCATATCTTATATATATATATGTGCTAATAAATAATTCAATTTGGAAAGGTGTTACTAATTTTGTAGAAGTGTATAAAATGGTTTTGTGTATATTTTGCTTACATGCTTGAGACATTTATATAGAGAATGGCATTGAGGGAGATCATGATGATGAATAGCATTGAAATGATAAATATTTTGTTAATACATTATAAAATAGATAAGGTGGTACGAACGACAACAAAAAAACAAGTAAGGCGGTCGTGAATGGAAATTTATAATTGACAAGTTTTCCAACTTCAGCTAAGTGCTCATTCGAGGCATTTGCACTTTTAATACATTTACATTTTTAGTTTTTTGTCAACATATAATGATATAAAGAAAAGTTGAAAACAATAAACATATAGAAAAGGAAAATATGGGGGACAAATGTGAATGGGGCTTAATTTTTAAAAATGGTTGTAGTTAGAAGTCAATAAAATCCACGTGGCATACTTTTGCCGCCATTTTGTTGCTGTTAGCTTTTACCTTAGTTGACCTAAAAGAGCTAACAAACGTAACCTCTAAAGAAATGGATCAGATCAGAGTAACGTCATTTTTTTAATTTAATTTGAGTAACGTCTTTTGATTGAGTTTTAGGAGGCTTATGCAAACAAACTTTATATAGAGTTTTCAAGATTCTAACAATTATAGAATTTATACATTCTTTCACAATTATAAATTCGTGTAATTTAGTTCTAAATTTTTATTAAAGAATTTTTACATACTCTTACATATTCTCACATACTTTCACACATTATCACAATTTCCATAATACATTATAATAAAATCTTGTTAGATGAATTTTGTAAAGTTCAAGTTTTATAATTTTTAGACTATATTTTAAAAATTTTGTATTGTTGTTTGGCTATTTAATATTGTATTTCCTTTAAATTTTGTGAAATAACTTCATTATTTTTAATTCCACTTTATACAAAATGTTTGTGATTGTTGGATTTCAAACATATATCATTGATAAAAATTAATATGCATTAGTTCATATAATTTATTTATTTTGTAAATTTATCTTTCAATATTTTTATTTTATCTTTTTGATTTTTTTTGTTAAAAATAACTTTGAAAGTATTACAGGGTAACATCTAAGACTACCTCTATTGGTGGACCTTATTTTGAGGTTCTAAACTAGTAAAATATTATTATTTTGTAAGAATTTATTTTTTTATTTATTTAAAAATTGTTGAATCAAATAAGAACACATGTGTAGATACATTTCTTATTTGAAAAATATTAGAAACTCGGTCTCTTCTTTTAGAACTCCATTTTTCATCCTCTTTGTCTCCTATTTTTCTAATTTTTTTAATCATAAGAAACTCAGTTAAAAACTGCCATTAGACCTGCTCTAAGATTTTGAAACACTCTTATATAAACAAAATTTTTTGAAATAAACTAACCAGTAACACTAAATTTTAAAAGGTTTTTAACGTTATTTAAATTCATTTTAGTTGAATAATACATGACTTTGAATGATTTTTAATATCTTCAAACGAAAACACATAACTTTTAATGATTTTAAACAAAATTATATAACACATAGCTTTGGTTGAATTTTTATAAGTCAATATTAAATAACAGTAAACTTTTAACTCTTTATAAATCATAAACTAATAACCCCCAGTTTTAATCTTATCAACTGAAGATATTAACCTTGCAAAGGTATTAACAAGAGAAATATTGTCATCAGCACCTTGAAAGCAACCATGAATCTCTTTATATTCTGCGTCTATATTGAAATATATAATTTTAGAGAATATTCATGATGAGGTGCTCCAAATCACTATCTTTCTCAGTTAAATTATATATGGGGAATAGGACAAAGATACTTACTCAATTTTTATCTAAGTTAATAACAAGTTGCATACTCTTTTCTGACATAAAAAGTTTATTAGCGGAAACGATTTTAAAGCACCAACTCGAATCTCAAAGAAAAAGTGAATAAATCACTAACTTTAATCCAACTATTAACGAGAGTTTATTAATTATCAAGAACTATATTAAAGAGAGCAGAATCGACAGAAATACCTAATTTTTGAGATTACAAAAGATTCATACAATATATGTGCTAGATTGGATTTACTAGAATCTCAAAATGTATAGTCCAGACTCGATATATTTACTATTTGTATAGTATTAGTTAAGATTCTCACATAATCTATTATCATTTTAATACTGTTGAGTAACAAGATTACACAATTACCGTGAAATCGAATTCTTATAAATATAATACATTTGACCTTATAACCTCATTGTTTACTAAGTTTAACAATTATATTACAAAATTATGTATGAAATAAGTATTATTTTTTCCATTATCGAAATGGCAAAATATAGCCAACATGATTGTAGTCAAGTGGTAGAACAAAGACAACCGTAAGAAGTAATAGTACATTACCTGAGTTCGAACTTCTTCCATCATTATTAAAGAAATTTTACCTGCTTCTCTTAGTCTTATAATGTAAATGTAATTAAACTTTATATGTGCTCGTACTAGACAAATTATCAGAAACAGAACTAACAGAATATAACATTTGATGCGAAGACAATAACTCATAAATTGTTCATTTAAACATTCGATTTCTAAAACACATCTCTACTATCTACCTACACCGCTACATGGCCAAAAGCAATATATAAAGCTCTATGAATCACAAATGTCATTATGTTTTGGGAATTTTGGCCGAAAATACCCTCTTAAATTTAAAAATTGTGGGGAATGCTTTCTTTTTTATCTTGTGATAAATGCTACTTATTGGTGATGGAAAGACGTTATTACCCTTATTCTTAATAAGAAAGAGGGCCTTGGCAGAAGACATAATGAGACGCTGCATAGAGGAGTAAATTGGTGGACATTCCTAACAATATATAATAAGGACATGGACAAAAATCGTGGACAAGTGTTTAAATGGAGACGGAGATGAGATGAGTTAGGAGTTGCGGGAAACAAAACTATTTTATAGGAACCAAATTCTAATTTAGAGGTTTTGGACGTGGACTTGTTCTGACTAGGGAGGGTTAACAGCTGAAGATGTAGACAATTTTATAAATCTCTTGTCATATTGTGTTAACCACTTGTTTTGAAGTTCTGGGAGGGGTTAACATGTGAAGACGTAGACAAGCAATGAAACCCATAATAGACGTGGACTAGAAAATGATATAATAAAGACATGGATAATAATAGTAAGGAAATTATGGCATAACTCTCAGAAATCTTGAACAATTGTTTGGACGTGGAACTGTTGTCGCCAGGGACATGAAACATATGCCAGAGCCTTTGGAAATGGACACGACCAGAGTACTGAGTTTAGGGATGCCCAGGAGGATATGGTCATCATATATGACTAGTGATATGACCAAGTCCATGTCCATGTACAAGGATAAGTCCTTGTCCATGTCCATGTCCATGACCATAGCAGGAGAATTTTGTTCAGGTCCACTACCATCAGGTCAACATAGATGATAAGTGCCATGTCCACGACCACAAGTCCTGGACCATGACAAATAGCACTACAAGGCGCAAAGGCCCATGAAAAAGTGCAGAGATCATGACGGGTAAACAGAGATGAACAGGTGAAGATGTAGACAAGTAATGAAACCCATGATGAACGTGGACTAGAAAATGATATAATAAGGACATGGATAATAATAGTAAGGAAATTATGGCATAACTCTCAGAAATTATGGCATAACTCTCAGAAATTATGAACAATTGTTTGGACGTCGAGCTGTTGTCGCTAGGGACATGAAGTGGATGCCAGAGCCTTTGGAAAATGGACAAGGCCAGAAAACTGAGTTTATGGATACCCAGGAGGATATGATCATCATATATGATTAGTAACATGACCAGATCCATGTCCATGTACAATGATGTGTCCTCATCCACGTCCATGTCTATGTCCATGTCCATGTCCATAAAAGGAGAATTTTGTTTAGGTCCACAACCGTCAGGTCCATGGTCATATCAAACCCATATCATAACCAAAACCCATATCAAATAAGATTAGTGTCCACGGCCAGAGAAAATAGAGAAGACAATGTAGTCATTGTCTAGCAGACACAGTGGACTATATGTTCATGTCCATATCAACAAGTCATTTGAAACAGAGAACGAATATTGAAACACTAAATGCAAATTTTGTCCATGTGTAGAAGAAAGCATTGGACTGTATGTCCATGTAAAAGCAAAAAAGTTGAATGGTCCACAATCCTACGCATTCTATTTTTATTAGTTACATTTAACACCTACAAAACATACAACAACGGAGAAAACACACACCTAGAACACAAACAACCAACAGAACCTGATGGTCCACGTCTATTCTCAAAAAAGACCAAAATTAGTCCACGACTATATGACTTATTTTAGAAGACCAACTGGTCATTGTCTAGCAGACACATTGGACCTATATGTCCATGTGCATATCAAACAGGTGTATGTCCATGTCCATATCAACAAGTCATCAGAAACAGAGAACGAATATTGAAACACTAAATGCAAATGTGGTCCATGTCTAGAAGAAACCATTGGAATGTATGTCCATGTAAAAGCAAAACAGTTGAATGGTCCACGTTCCTACGCATTCTATATCTATCAGTCACATTTAACACTTACAAAACATACAACCACAGAGAAAAACACACACCCAGAACACAAACAACCAACGGAACCCGATGGTCCATATCTATTTTGAAAAAAGACCAAAATTAGTCCACAACTATATGACTTATTGACCCATTGGTCCATGTCCACCCAGAAAAATGGACATTCCAACCCAAATCATTAGAAGATGTCCAGTAATTATATCACACTGTCCAATAATTGGTCCATAACCATACGCAGACCATGTCAAACAAGCTCATTGAAGAACAACAAAATAGAAAAAACCGAAAAACACAAAATCGAATGGAAGATACTCAAAATGACCAAAAGTAGTCTAGGATCATCAGCGAGAAGCAAACCCTAAATTAGTCCATGTTCGAATGGAAATTCTTGCAAAATCAGCGCAATAAGAACATAATATAAGTGATATTATAATACATTCACACAAAATTGGAAAACAGACAAACTTAAAGGCCCAAACTTAAAGGCCGAGAAGAAAAGATAAAAATGAATGAGGAAGGAATAATTTTAAGCGAAGAACAGACAAAGAGAAAAGAAGATAAAAACAATAACAAAGACTTTCGGAAAGAAAAAAATAGTCGGAGTGGACTCAACTAATAACCCCTTTTAACATAAAGTGAAAGAGAAAATTGAGGGTATAATTGTTTTTTGTCTAAACAAGTGGCATTCGGTAGAAAGTTTACTAAAAAGGATATTTGACACAATTTTAAAAGAAAAAGAGGCATAGTAACCAATTAACTCTTATGCTTTTCCTTTATTTTTCCTTTCTTGTCAATATATATTTTGCATAAGAATATACAAGGGAAAACGGCCAAAAACTTAGCAAACTTGTTCCAACGGACCGTTTCATACATGAAAATGATGCTTTCCTCTATTTCTACGTTAACTACAAAAAATTCTAAAACCCGACACAAACTTGTAAAATATGGGTGAAACCTACGTTGACCGTCAATGTCATTAATCCGTTCGTTAACCACCCGTTTGCAGACAATTAAATGTATATTTGGCAAGAGGTTTGACACTAAACTGGATGACATGATAGTGTTAGACTAAAAGATGTTGTTTAGTTAAGTTACTTACAAAAAAAAATCAAAACGACCGTGTTTTGTTTTTTGGGGATAAAATTAGGTTTTCGTTCATCATCTTCTCTTTTCATTCTCGAGCTCTTGAACTCTTCTCTCAGGAAAAGAAAATCGGAAAAAGTTGGGTCTGAGATGTCGACGACTTCCTCGTGTAAGGTAAATTAGTAAATTATCCTTTCACTGATCGAATCGATTTTGTAAAACTGGTTATGACAACATTTTTCTTCATTATGATTGGTTAGGTTGAAAGTAAAATTGGTGATAAAGGTAGAGGCTTTCCGCGTAGGTGTAGGTGTGGTAAATTAGTCGTCTTGATGACGTATAAGACATATAAAAACCCAGGGAGATTGTTCTATTCATGACCTAATGAATCAGAAGGAGTAAGTAGCAACATGTTTATTTTGGTGAGATGATTTTTGTTGTCTTTGTTTGAAGTTATTAGCCAACTATGAAGGAGTAGAGTCATATGTTCAAGTGGGCAGATACGGCAATGATAGAGGAGATTGAAGATTTGGTAGATAGAGTTGACAATGTTGAAGTCGATGGAAGAATCATGTTGAAATAGTTGACGGATGCTAAAGATGAGTTTGTGGATTTGGCAAAGGAAACACGTGAGTTTCAGAGTGTTATTAGCAATCAACTTGAAGAATGCAACATGCAGATCCGTAGCTTGAAGAACATTATAGGTTTCATTTGTGTTGTTATTGTTGTTTTTAAGTACGTAATTTAGTGTAAGGAATAACAAAATTTAGTCTCTAAGAACAAGTAGTTTAATGTCTAAGAACAAGTAGTTTAGTTTCATGTATAAGGTCAACATTTGGTTTATGTTTGTAATGTCAATTTCAGATTGGCAATGAATTAAAAAGTATAATATGATAATGATTTCGATTCATAAGTTGCATAATTTAACAAAAGAAGAATTACATTTGTTTTTAGCTTCTTAATACGTTCATGAAAATAAAAAAATACCATCCTAAAACTACAGTAAAACCAATACAAACCGCACCAAAAACCATCCTAAAGTGCATCAAATACTAGCCAAAACTTGCAACAAAAACCATCCTAAACCTGCAACAAAAACCTGCAACAAAAGTCAGCCTAAACCTGCAACAACAACCATAAAAAAGTGCACCAAAAACCATCCTAGTTTTGAGTTTGTTGACTTGGTCCTTCACCAGAAGCCAAATTTAGTTCCTCATAGCCTGACTCGTGATCATCTTCAACGGCTAAAGCTGATTTCTTCTTTGGTCTGTATATTTGAACACCAATGTTGTTGCACTTTTTTACCGTGTGCCCAGCAAACCCACATCTACCGCAATGCATATTTCTTCTTTTCCTTGTCACCTTCTTTGTTGGCGACTCATTCTTTCCTTTCCTTCTTTTAGGCTTCGGTTTCCTACCTCTTCGGACAATAATGTTGTCAATCATACTTAGAGGAGGTAGAATGATTGAACCGGAATTCTCCTAAAACCGCATCCCATTCAAAGGCTTGATGTACTCCTTGTAAATGTGTTGCTGTGTGGAGTTGAGAAACCATGATGCAATGTAGTCTTCACGGTTCAACTTCTTCTCCAAAATCACTATCAGAGCATGACGACAAGGAACTCCACTCATCTGCCAACGTCTACATGCACATTCCTGAAGCCTTATGTTAATGCTAACAGACTGACCAAATTCTAGAACCTAACACCTACCATCAGATCCAGGTATCATCTTGCAGAGTTTGATTGACTTTGCTTGCTCAAGCTCGATGATTTCCATAATCCTTGGTGTGAATATGCCTTGGTATCGCAATGCCTTACTCATCCTTTGGTCTCCACGGATCATGCCCCTCCTCTTGATTGTTTCCAGCATCTCCACCATTGATAAATACCTAGAAGGATCAATAGCATTGTTGAACGACTCGCTGATGTTGTTGTGGACATCAATTATGAAGCCTTCGTTGAGCAGAGTGCAATGCTACAGTTTCTTGGGTTTTTCTCCAAAATTTTATTGTAGACACGAATGTTATAACACCTTATAATCTCCAAATTTGCTTCATACTCTTGTGTAGTGTAGCTTTCCACAAGTCTCCAAAACAATCGCTTCATGTCGTGTTGGTTGGGAAAATCCTACTTCAAATTTGCATAAATGTGTCGAGCACACATCCTATGCTCAATACTAGGCAACTCAGCAGCAACATAATTCAAAAGACCCTATATAATAAACAGCCATGAGATCGAGATTATAACAAATTGTAGTACAAAGTAAAATATGAATTAACTTGGATAGAAATATACCTTCTGCCTGTCCGATATTATGGTGTATCCTGTACCATCTCCTAACTCTAGATCAGCCTTAAGCTTCTATATAAACCACCTCCAATTCTCCTCATTCTCTACACCAACAACAGCCCACACAATTGGGTATATTCCATTATTCGCATCTCTGCCAACAGCTGCTAGTAACAGACCCTTTAGTGTGCACTTCAAAAAACAGGCGTCAAGTCCAAAAATGGGACGACACCACGTCTTCCATGTCTTCCTTATCACCTCAAAGCACATATAAAACCTCCTAAAATATTCTCCATCTTCTTCTATAAAGGTGTCAAATTGAATTGTAGAACCTTCATTGGAACTACAAAAGAAATCAAGAAACACATGTAAAGCGTTAAGACATTTAACACACAAATAAAATACTGCAACTATTATAAATCTGAGAGGCTTCACCGTTGAAGCTCATGTTGGTAGTCTCTTAATATGGAAAACTGATTTTCATGCTCCTTCTCAATGATTTTCAGGGCCTTTGCTTTCGCCTTTCTACACTTCTCCTTCGTGACTGTGAATCCATATCTCTGCAGCATCTCATCTTGAATGACCTTGGGCTTCAACTCTGGATCAGTCCTTATTTCATCCAAGAACAGTTTAGCAAGCACAGCTGCCTTAAGAATCTTGCTGTCACCGGTCTCAGAACATGTGTGTACATCCTCATATCGCTTCACCATCCATTTGCCAACTGGTTCTTCAAAAGAACAGCATATACTCCATTTGCAGCCCTCAACGTTACACTTAGCCTCAGAATGCTCCTTTCTCCACCTACTTAGATTTATATTCCTCCTAGTCTTCAACACATAATCAATCAATGCTTCTTTAAAGTCATCCAATCCATCGAAAACCTGCTTCAACTTCAGTTCACCGCTTCCTCTATTACACCTTACTACATCTTCCACCTCCGCTTCACTATCAGAATTTGGAGGTGTGTCATGGAAATCAAAGTTCTCTATCTCATCATCGCTACATCTCTGTCCTTGAGAATCGTCATTCCTTTCAACATCAACCGGATACTCATTAGTATCAACCACATACAAAATCACCATCGATGTCCAATTTCCAGCTTCAGCTAACTTCCTCATTGCATCACTATCGTCAAGACTTATAATCTTTCACATATTCAAAAGGCAACATGTACCAAACTTTGTACCCAAACAAACCACCGTTAAGACTACTAGAGAGCTTGTCAAATATCTCTGATGTTTTACATTCCAGTGATGTAATCTCGCCACCAACATATGACAACTCACCATTGCTGGACCGCAACCAATACCCATCAATCCAGACATTAAACACAACATTCTCGAACACAGTGTCAACAACATAAGTTAACAAGTAAGACTTTAAATCCAAAATCGTGTAAATAACTCTATGATTTTAAGGATTTTGTAAAGAAACCCAAACAAAAATAACCAACACTTTCACGATTTCATAAATAAAAGTATCGATTTCATGATTTCATAAATAAAACTTCACAAAATCGTGACCCACTATTATAAACTTCACAAACTCGTCATTGAAACCACTGAAACAAGATCAATTTTGAAAGACAAAAGTTATAAAGATTTCTACTTTGACGCTTACCTCATTGCAATCTTCGATTTCGCATTGTCGGTGAAAGATTTCGAAAGCAAGACTTCAACTTTCCCTCGCTTTGAAAACACCCACTTTAGAAGAGTTCGATTTCTTTTTCAGAGAGAAGAGTAAGATGGAATCGTAAATGGCACAGAAGAGAACGAAGAAGATGATCTGAACACTAATTTTAGCCCCAATATAAAACGATGTAGTTTTGCTCTTTTTTCAGACCAATAACTTATCAAAATGGCGTCTATTTGATAAGCGCTGCCACATCACCTTCCTAATGTCAGTAAACGGACATTTAACGGTCTAAAAACAGGAGTTAAACAGTGTTTTATTGTTGACTAACAATATTGTTAGTCAACGTAGGTTTTGGCACGGTTTGGTAAGTTCGTGTCTGTTTTTTTAATATTATAAGTAGTTCACGTAGAACTAGTTGAGGATTTCATGTTCATGTATGAAACCGCTCGATGGAACTAGTTCGCTTAGTTTTTGGCCGTTTTGCAACTATTGTAATGACAATGTTTAATTTTTAACCCAAACATCTCCCAAACCATAAATCCTATCACATATGATTACTTAATTTTCTAAATTTAAGTGTCACAGAAAAATAATAGACATTAAACTACTTAACAAAATACTTTTTGATATATATATATATA